>JABMBV010080709.1:0-12683 GCA_018906735.1 Mesochorus sp. PSUC_FEM 10030011 | reverse complement strand
TAATAAAAAAAAATGTCTTAATGAATTCATACAAAAAAAATTTGTGTCCGGACTCGGGATCGAACCATCGATCTCGAGACTACTGGTCCTTGACTCAGACCACCGGACTGCGTCTAGTTGTTACGAGGTTGGTGCCTTATAACGATTCTAACTTTTTCTTAAGAAAAAAAGAAGTTGGTCTAAAAAGAGTCTTATTCCTATCCTTATAAGGTTCTTTATATTCATATGTTTATAAAGTATAATTAATTATGTTGTTGTTATTACCATTATTTATGGGTTTTTTCTAGTTGTCCTATTTTCGCTTGTTAAACGTTTTTGTTTAAGAAAGCAAATGTAATTGTCCTTTGTCATTTCTAAACTATCCCTGGTTTCTATTAGATTTTTAGTTTCTGTTATACACGTTGATGATATGTTTTTTGGGTCAGTCATTACGGGTTTATTATTTTCTCGCAAATTATCGTCAAAAAAACCTGATTCTAAAGGGAATAAAAGATGGAGAGTAGTAATTGATTTTAGGAAACTAAATGAAATAACAGTAACAGATGCATATCCATTACCAAATATTGTTGATATTCTTGATCAATTGGGAGGGTCCTGAAGATCCTTATATGACTATAAAGAATTATTGTAGCTTGGAGAAGGAAATTGAATCCGAGAGTGAATCAAGTTACTCATTAGAAGAAAATCCTTTAAATAAAAACGAAGAAAAATTAAAGTCGAAAATCGCAAACATAATTGTTACTAAAGACTTGTTTCAATATCGTAAAGATAACTTGGCATATTTTGTGAGTAAGACCAGGAATCCTTGCGATGAAGGCTCGCGGAAATTAAAAGAGTTAAATAAACTACCCTCGCAATAGAAGGCATGAGCTTAGGAGCTGTTGAAAATACAAAAATTAATCGTAAATACCACTTCGGGTTGGTGATTCGAGGATCAATGGGAGAGTCAATGACAAAAATGAAAGGAAATATTGAAAAAAGTTTGGTAAAATTGAAGGTAATGATGCAAGAAACACAAGTTGATAATGTTTCGATCGCATATTTGAAATATATCGAGGATATTCCATAGAAGGAAGTATTAACAATGATAGAAGAAGTCTTTGAGAATGAAAAGATACAAAAGTAATCATTTGTATGGGCACAATTCGATACGTTCCTATTGAAGAAAGGGATAAAATATTCTATGAGGTACATAATTCACCCATAGGTGGGCACAAAGGGGTATCAAAAACGTACAAACACATCAAACATAATTACTATATGGAAAATTTAAAAGATGACGTACAGCGTCGTATTCAACAATGTTTGTGATTGTCAACAATGATTGTCAATTAAAAAAGTTGATCCGTGTAAAAACAAAACAACCAATGCACATAACTGACACACCAGGTACTGTATTCGACATAATTGCAATGGACATAGTCGGTCTGTTACCAAAAATAAAAAACGGAAACGAATATATATTTTAACCATTCAAGATCAATTATCAAAGTTTTGTATAGCAACCCCATTAGGAAATATGTTAGCGAAAACTGTAGCAAACACAATTATTAAACGATTTATTTGCATTTTTGGAGCACCCAAAGCACTATTAACAGATCAAGGTCGAAATTTTATCAGTTCATTTATGCAGAGAGTTGCCAAACGTTTCAAGATTAAAAAATTACAAACCACAGCTTTCAGACCACAATCAAAGGGGTCACTAGAACGATCCCACCACGTATTAGGTGAATATTTGAAACAATATGTAAGTAAAGAGAAGGAGTGGGACGAATGGTTAGAGGCTGCTACGTTTTCATATAACACTTGTAACCATGAAGGCACAAAATATACACTGTATGAACTTGTCTTCGGAAAAATCGTGCGAGTACCTACAAACGAATCATTACATGCTCTAGATCAACTCCCAACTTATGATAACTACATCTCGGACCTGGTCAAGAGAACAACAAACATTGGAAAATTAGCTTATGAACACTTGGTCGATTCGAAACATGTGAACTACACGTTTTTTGTAGGAGTCAGTTGCTCACGATACAGCAAGCGAAGAACTCATCTTCGGCATTAGCTATCACTCTCTACACGCTGAGACATTATTGTGAAGGAACAAGGTTCAAATCTCATTCTCCAAAAGGAAATAAAAATATTAAATACAGTCCACTTATATATCAAAACCAACAAGTATCTTTTCAATCACGCCTGCGATTTTTAATTAAGGAGCAGGATCGAAACCAGAATTATTGATTCTTGATTTGGAAATTCTTCACAGATTACGAAAATCACAAATAACAATAGAAGAAGCACGTAAACAATTAAAAGAGAAAAAAGAAAGGAAGAGAAAGGAGGAAGACCCCAATTTTAAATTATAATGACTATAAGGACAATAACAATAATCAAAATTTTTTTCTTTTATATTTTTCAGGAAAATGAAAGTACAAGTTGCAATAGTGATTTTACTATGCAGATCTGTGTTCGATGTGTGATCTGTGATATCGATGACTGCGACCTCGAGACAAAACATATGGAAATATCGCATGCGAATGTATTTTTGTTACAAGTAAACGAATATGATCATGTAAATACAGTACAATGCAAAATTGAAATCAGTAGAACTGTTCATTATTGCGGCATGCACTCGCATGTTTCAATAGTGAATAACGCGTATATGGACTATATTTTACTAATTACTCAAGAGGCTTGCCAGATTGTGCACGATCATGGCACGCTGAGAATTGGTACCGCTAGCTGTCATTGACGGCCTATTAACTAACACAACAACGCTACGTAGTATTACCCAGTGGAAAGAGCTTCAAATGATGCATCTTGTACAAGCACACAGTATTCAGATCTTTACGGTACATGGGACTCCGTTGTTGTGATGGGTACCGCCCGTATGAGCTTAAGATCAATGATAGTAAGAGTAAAAGTGAAAAATAATAAGGTTTATCTACCGTCAGGTATGAAATGTGTATTAAATAGCGGAAACTGTATTGACTATTGACCCCTTATATATTTTGGAATCCATTGCCTAGAAGATATTGTCCCGAGAACACTTTTTCGTTATTATTTGGTGGCATGGCAAGGAAACTAAAATCTATAGATGAAGTAGTATACACAGTGAATGTAGAAGATACTAGTTTTTCATTGTTAATAAAGGGGGTTGGTTTTGTCCGTCTCTATCTTTTTCTATGCAGTTTTTGAGGAAAAATATTTTCGAAGACTGCCAATAATCCTCGAGACGTGACCGTGGTCAGTTATTTTTGTCTTCTTCTCTGTGTAAATTTCAAACGACAATTGTACATCATGATTTTCAATGATAATCATGTCTACTGGTTGTAGATTATTTTTGGAAACAAACAATCCATTCCGCAATCGACTACCGATATTAGAAATCGACCGGCTGCGATACATATTGCGCGAAGTGATTATGTTGAAGTTAAATGATCTTCTACTGATTGGAGAAAACGTGAGTGGGTATCTCGCTCAATTATATGATGATACATTTACTGATCTTTATAATATTCTAAAACGTTTGAGTGAAGTGTTGTGTGATGGATAAGTAGAAAGTGCGTTATCATTAAACGGATTATCAACGGCATCATTTATTCCGAACGCCAAAAATGAATTCGTATCACCATAATCACCATCATCAAACTGCAAACCGAAATTAACTTTCGCGATAAACAATATGGACAGCAGTGTATATTTGTTGATACTCACATTAATAATGGATGATCCATTTTTCATTCGACCACCGGTATCGAAAATGAATCAATTGCGATTTATGTTACGTAAAATATTTAAGGAAAAATTACGACAAGTTATATTACTTGCGTACACCCCGGTTCAAGGAGTCTATCAACTGGAGCATGATACTTTCAGTGACGACAGAAGTGCACCAAGCATGTGTTTAGAAGTTTCTATCGAAATGGAAACTATCGGACAAAGTTATCGGAAGAGAAAAATTACCGATCGATCGGTGTCTCCGATATCATCGTCATCATCAACGACATCATCGCTCTCTTTACCAGCATCACTGGCTACCATGTGCCAGTGACGATTGGTATGATTCCAACGATTCGATAATTTTGTTCGACGTAACAACCTGTGCCGATACCATTCGATTCTTACAACCATCACCACCACCGGCTATCGAAGAAATTGTTATTTCCGACGATTCTGAATCTGATGAATCCGTGGCTACACCGAATGAAATTTCACCACCACGACCATCACCACCATCACATTAACGGAAAAATCGTTCTCGAACGAAATCGAAACTTCTAGAACAAACCCCCAAAATCAGGCTACCCCCCACGTAAAACTCAACCAATCGAATTTAACTACGAACTTTTCCCTCCACCAAACTCTTCCTCTCCACGCCCAAAAACCGAGTTTATAAAAGATTGATTCCCAAGGAAGCAGTTACGCAGTTAGAAGTTGTTGTCAGTCGAAGAAAAGATTTTTAAGTTAACAATCAGCATAATCGATTCAAGGTATCAGAAACAGTCTAAACGAAAATTGTCTACAAAAATTTACAAATTTCGAGTTCGGTCAAAGGGAAACAGTATAAATTCAAGACGCATAAGTCGAAACAATCACCAACGTGATCAAATTTAATTCACCGCGTTAAATAAAAACTACCATAAATCAATTTAATCGCGGAACAATATTCTAGTGTTGGTCATTCTTACGAACTCTGTAAACGTGGAGATTAAAGATTGTGCAACAAGAACATCATTTTTGAATAAAACATCAATTTCATTGTGTTAAATAAACTCTGAAGTGAATTTATATCGAAATTCGACGAATCAACCACGCATAGCGGTCGACTGGTAAAACCACAAACAACTATACCGCCGTTCCTCTATCGACCAGGAAAACGCGTTTCGACAACATAGCTAAAAATTCTCAGGCTAGTCGATTCCGACCTTACCAACAGTCTTGGGACGTAACAGCTTGGTATAAATAAAATTGGTGGCAGCGATGGGATACCAGTTTGATTCGTTCGAATCACAAAAATCAGCCTGAAATCGAATTGAGAAAATTCACACTTCTTCATCTCGGAAAAAAGGGGACCGAAAGTCATAAACCATCAAACCCTCGTCATCGTCACCGGAGTCTAATCCCCAACAAGGACAACACGACACCACAGCACGTGCCGAAAATCAGCTGCATCACGACACCGTCATCGTAATCATCATAATCATCACTTAGCGTAAAAAAAACTTGACAATCCGAAAAATTAGCAGTAAAACGTAAGTCAGAAATTTTTTTTCCCACTCTCAAATATGCCTGTGACAGGAGATTTAAGTTTCCCTCGACATCGCGACAGCGCCGCCTAAAAGTTGGACACAGAGGCTTTAGGATAAGTCGCTTAGTGTTAAGAGAATATCGATTGTAGGGATCAATTATATTCGACAATCGTCGATAGAATCCCTACGCACGCGTAAAAGGGTCAAGTACCTCTCCCACGCGTCACACGCCGTCGATCGTGAGACCCGGGAACGACACTCTGTGTCCGATTCCCGTCCCGTATAGTCAAGTTCGATAATATTTGTTAAGGACCCGGTGTCCGACCTATCTTGTAATAATAATTGTTAAGGACTCTGTGTCCCCTTTTCTCGTCTATCAACAAAATCAAGAAAGTGAATAAATCGACTACAATATCAATACCAGTATCATAAATCAGAATATATATCGAAGGAAGGAAACCATTCGCCGATTAAAGTAAGTGGGTTATTTTACCTTACATGATTAATCTTTCTTCCTTCGCATTCATAAATTTCTACATTAATAAAGGGTCGTCCGGCGTCCCCGACCTCTAAGAAAGAGAGTCGCAAGCCGCGGTAAAATCGTTTATTATCAATTGAAATATAATTTACTGGTTTTATAAAAATCAGTTGGCGCCCAACATTTCTTGTACTTAATTAATAAATCATCTATATTGTTCGTCTATTCATGGGCCCCGACAGCTTTGACCCAGCCGCGTCGGGTGCCGTTCTTCCTTAAGGAGGACGGGTTGTCTCATGCCTAACGATCACCCCGTAACGAACATGTCAATCGATCAAACGGTTAATCCAAACACTAGTATGCCATCCGCAAACAATACCTCGTTATATCCGAATCCAATGTTCACCGAGTTTAGAGAATTTACAAAATCAATCCCAGATTTTAACAGGACTTCAAGCGGTTGTAGCGTGCAATAATTTATTTAAATGTGTAAAACAGCACAACAATACGCGCCCCCGGGAAGAGAAACTTACGCGATTTATACTTTTATGGGTAGAACTAGAGGCGAAGCCGCGAGACGAATCGGTGCCGCAAACATTAACACTTGCGAAGAATTATACTTGTTCGGTCCCTCACAATACTGTCTGAAATTGTTAGAATAGTATTAAGAATATTGATATATAAAATAACTAAACCTGGTTTTATCTTCACACAAAAAATGTCACATGAGCGGACCGGATGATCTCGGTCACCATCATAAACACTCGGACCCTTAAGGTCACATCAATTTTTATATTGCTATGTTTTGAACAAATATTTTTCAGTAATCTTTTCCACGTGTCTCCATCTTTAAATTGTATGCTGTCGACAAATGTAAACTTCAATAGTCAAACAGCTCTGTGCCGACACATATAATATAATTTTAACAATTTATATTTTTTGAGTAAAACTTTTAGATGTACAATTTAAAACATTCTGCTCGCAAGTGAGCTAATCCGGAAAAAACTCATCTCCTCTGACATATTTTTTCTCACGAATGTTCCGAGTAAATAACAACCAACAATGTTACCACCCCACCCGTACTGAAAAACCGAGCTTTCAACGGTTTGCAAAACGCAAGGGTATTCAGTTCAGATTTTTCCTTGGTCCACTCTTGTGTAAGCGGGAAAAGGTCGAGATCCGACAACGTCGCCCTTATCGAGAGATATAGAGAAGAGGGAGTAGTCGTGCGTGAGACGCGGGATAGTGAGGCCTCGACGTCTAAATTTAATATAAATTGTAAGTCGAAGACGAAATATATAAAATATTGAGTAATAGATTTTAGGGTCTACCGTTGTTCTCCCCTCTCTCTATCCTTTTTAGATAACGCCCATCAAAATAGAAATAAATTTATTACAATCAGAAGTGGGATACGAGAGAGCCGAACACGGTAGTAAATCGTGAGTGATAAGAAAAGGTGCTGTGAGAACCACGTGGTGGAGAAAACGTGGTCGGGCATTTTGTCGTGGTGCGAAGGTGTCGCGTGGGTGATCGAGTCATGTCAGTACCAAATTTTCCGTCCTTTCAACAAGGACGTACCGGACCATTTCATTCTACAAGATTTTCGGTTCCACCGCAGAATTTGAGTTTCCACCCGGTATTCGGAAACGAAAATCAGTTAAACGGAAATGACGCAACCCTCGTGAACGCGTCACGCGGACCCGGAGTGCCGTTCGCGCCACCACAGATGTCGGTAATACAGAGACCGTACTTCCCGTCTGGGGGAGCGACACCGCAACTACCATTTTCGAGTCTGGGTGTGAAGGCATCCCGGCGGTTGGGGAATCAGTTCGACGATTTGTCGCCAAGAAATAGTAACGAGGGCGCCTCGAACAGGGAAACCATCTCTGAAGAGGGGGAAGGCTCAGTGCGCGGGAGTCGACCCACGAGTGAAAGAAGCGAACAGTCGGCCGGTGAGGCCCGTTACGGAGGTTCGCTGAACCGTGTGCTCGATACGATGGCACAAATCTTACAACAGAACGCCACGATGATATAATCACAAACAGCCACATTACCCAGCCGAAGTTTTCACGTGATGCCCGACTTGACAAAGTCGATTGGCGATTTTACCGGCAGAGAAACACCGGTCGAGGCCAAACGATGGTTAGAGCAGATCGAGACCTCGGCGCACATACATGGGTGGCCCGAGGCATTCCTTTATGAAACCGCGACGATGCACTTGAAGCATGCCGCGCGTTCGTGGTTTTTATCGACAAAAAGAAATTTCGTAAGTTGGGAAGATTTCAGACACTCTTTCGTGACAACCTTCGTACCGGAAGTAAATAAATCGCAACTATGGGATAACCTGAAAAATCGCCGACAACAGGAAACGGAGTGCCTACAGGACTATTATTATGACAAGGTGAGGTTATGTAGTGCTCTCGACTTGCCGTTCGAAGAGATTCGAGAACAAGTGGCGCGGGGACTGTTGAGTCGAAACATGACCGTGCACGCACTGACGACGGAATACGATAGTGTAGAAAGATTGTTCCACGGACTACTTCGATTCGAGAGAACCATGAGGTCGTACGACGACACCAAATCACACAAAGTGAAGGACACGGGCGCATCCAAGTGGAAGAAGATCGCGGATAATAATTTGAATAAAGAAAATTTGTCCGGTGAAAAGGAGCCGAACAAGACCAATAACGTGAGTGTAAAATGTTTCAACTGTGGAAAACTGGGACATTATTCGCGAAAGTGTACCGAGCCGCGCCGCGCTGCTGCGTGTAGGAGGTGTGGGGAGACGGGACATTTCGCCAAAGACTGTGCAAAACCGGTGGCACTAGATCAGGGGGAGGTGAAGTTGGTGTCAGCTTCCTCCTCGAGTGCCAACACCGAAAACTTGATTGAGGGAGGTGATGGGCGAACACGAATTTCTTCGGGAGAGAAACTAGCTAAATATTTAAAACCGGTTACCGTGAATAGTGTAAATTTGCAGGCGATGATTGACCCGGGAAGCTCAGATTGTACCGTAAAAGCTACCACCGTTTTATGTCATGGTTTTGATGTTCTCCGACTGCCAAGTACCCTGGAGGGCTTCGGAAAACCGGAAATCCAGAACGTTATGAGGTCGTGTGGCACAGTGCGTGCGGAGGTCGACATCGACGGAGTCAGGGCAAAAGGCGTCCCCTTCCGGATTGTTCCCGATGACGTTCAGTCAACAGATGTGTTGATAGGTCGAACGTTCACCGAGCTTGATCATATCGCGTACGTCAAGGTTGATAATCAATTGATCTTTCTCGACAATACGACGCATGAGTTGTCGAAAATTTTGCCGGGAACGAAGTCCGCCGACGGGTGTCGCCCGGCCATAGCTCAGGACAACGAGCTGCTTCCCGCATCGATCAACTTCATCAACGCTAACGTCAACGAGGAGGAATTGTCATTGCCGATGATGAACCTCGGGAACAACAGTCAACGCGTAAAGCAGGGGGATCTGGTTGACCCAACGGTCCTGAGAATTCAACGAGTCAAGCCGCAGCAACGTCGTGAGTCCCAGATCGACGACGACGAGGTCAACACCGGCGACAAGGTTTCCCCCCGTCAACGACAACAGTTATTAAAATTATTAAATGAGTTTAAAGACTGTATTGCTAATAATATTTTTGAAATAGGGAAAACTAATCTACTAGAAATGGATATACAGGTCAAGGCGGGCAGCGCACCGGTAAATACAAAGCCCTACCGTACTAACAATCAGGAACGAAGCGAAATCAAGAGGATTGTCGCTGAATGGAAAGAAGCGGGCATTGTGAAAGAAACATCATCGCCGTATGCGAGCCCGGTATTGTTGGTAACGAAGAAAAATAGGGAAAAGCGTCTCGTTGTCGATTATCGTAAATTAAACTCATTAACAGAGCGTATTAATTTTCTTTTGCCGAATTTAGATGAGTATCTCGAAGTCCTGAGTGGCGCAAAGATTTTCGCAACGCTCGATCTCGCTCATGGATACCTGCAGCTGCCGCTGACTGAAGGCGTCGGTACCAAAACGGCGTTTATTACACCCGACGACACAGGGGAATTTACACGCGCGATGTTTGGGCTGATGAACGCCCCGTTTTACTTCTCAAAGATGATGGAGATGGCACTTGGACCTCTCCGGAATAAGTATTTACTTTTCTATCTTGACGACGTTTTGGTGATGGCGCCGGATTGGGGGAGCTGATGGTGCGTCTGCGAGCGGTCCTCGAGGCGTTGCGAAAGGCGGGTCTTACGCAAAAATTGAAAAAGTGCCATTTCGGCAAAGGGAAGGTTGAGTACTTGGGGTTTATGGTCTGCGAAGCGGGAGTAGAACCTGGCCCCGTTAAGGTCCAAGCCATTACGAAGTTTTCCGCGCCAAGAAACGTTCACGAAGTTCGGAGATTCGTCGGGATGTCGAGCTTCTTCCGCAGATTCGTTCCGAAGTTCGCTTCCATTGTTGCGCCGTTAACGGAGCTAACGCGCAAGGGCGTAAAATTTTGATGGGGAGAAGAAGAAAATCGAGCATTCAGTCAGGTCAAAGAAATCTTAATGGCAGAACCTGTACTGGGTATTTATAATCCAAAATCGAATAAAACGGAGTTACATATGGATGCTAGCGCCGAAGGACTGAGGGCTATTCTTTTTCAACAAAATGAACACAACGAGATGCACCCTATCTTTGCAATTAGTAGAAGAACGTCTGCGGCGGAGAGAAGCTACCATTCGTCCAAACTCGAACTGATGGCGGTGGTATGGGCAGTCGAAAGATTGCGGGTATTTTTGATTCCGTTAAAGTTTACCATTGTCACAGACTGTCAAGCCCTAGTTTACCTAAACGCTCATAAAACTACTAATCCGCAGGTAGTACGTTGGACGGCTTCTCTCGCCGAATACGATTTTCAGATAAAACATCGAAAAGGTACCGCAATGGCTCATGTAGACGCGCTGTCCAGGGCCCCAGTAGACGAACCTTTAGACGAGGAACTATTGGAACGTTCTTAAATGTTAAAGATTGTATTGCGAGAGGATGAATTACTTTTGTATCAGCGTGACGACGAATCCTTGAAAAATAAGATCGACATTTTATCAAAACCGCGAACGATATGTAAAAAGGTGGAGTTGGACTCAGTGCGAGGTTATAAATTGTGTAACGGAATATTATATCGAACGATCGAACGCGATGGAACGGAGGTAGATTTGTATGTGGTACCCGCAGCGATGCGCAAAGCGATAGCGATTAAGTTCCATGACCTCGGGAGTCATTTTGGCATTGATAAGACACTTGCGAGAGTGAGGACCTATTATTACTTCCCAAAAATGAGAACGTATCTCAAAAGGCACATAGCACAATGTCTGGAATGTATTTTGAGTAAAAAAGGGAGTGGGCCTCAAGCGGGTCAATTGCATCCAATTCCTCCCCGTGAACGCCCATTTGCGGTAGTTCATATATACCACGTAGGCCCCTTTATCACCTCGACGAAGGGTAGTAAATATATATTGGGTATTATAGATACGCTTACGAAATATGTAATATTTGAACCTATACGAAATACTAGTGCGGCACTGTCCGTTAGGAAACTCGAACAATTTGTAAATCGTTTCGGTGCGCCGATAAAGATTATTAGCGATCGTGGAACGAGTTTCACTGCAAAGAAATTTGAAGAATTCTGTGAGCGCCATGGTATCCATCATACCTTAAATTCTAGTCGACACCCACAGGCGAACGGTCTCATAGAGCGCATGAACCGTACGTTACTTCCGGCTTTGATTATTCGTACAGAACAAGGCGTGCGAACCAATTGGGACGACGAGGTAAAAATGATAGAGCGTGACGTAAACGCGACTCTAAGTAAATCGACGGGAAAAACACCGTTCGAGAGCTTACTTGGGTATCAACCTCGCTTTGGGGAAGGAAAAGTGCGTAGTCTTACCGAAAATTGCGAAACTTACCGGAACCCGTTAGAAGTAAGGGAGGAGATTTGTAAAAATATTGTAAACGAACAGGTGAAAAGTAAGGAATATTTTGATAAACGTCGTCGAATGAGCGTGAAATTCTCAGTAGGGGATAACGTATATCTTAAGGTAGACCATGTGTCAACAGGAGAGAGTACCAAACTCCAACCACGGTATAAAGGACCGTTCGTAGTATCTAGAGTTTTAACGAGTGATACATATATAATCACTAGATTGGCTGGTGAGAGAAAAATCCATAAACCTTTGACAGCTCATGTTTCGCAATTGAAATTATGGCGTGGCCGAGATCGGTATTCCTTCCTGGAAAACGATCATTTGAGTGATGATTCAGAAGATTCTGATGAGACAATACTCGTCGATCTCAAAAGCAAAGATAAGCTCAGGGAACCGACAGATATTAGGAAAAATAAATCGATTGAACCGGAAGTGAGCGAAGGCGTGAATGAGGGGGTGTCGGAGAGTGAGTGTGAGGTCGCCAGAGTTCAGACCCCTAAAAGAATGCAACGTGAACGGCGAAAGCCTAATTATCTAAACGATTATGTGATACAATGATTGACAAAAAAAAGGAGCATAAGAAAGAGAGAGAGAGATAACTGTGATTAATAATATGTAATAGCGGACAAGATTACGTCTGTAAGCTCAAAGAGATCTCATCCATTGTAAGTTGTACTATATATAAGTATATGATGATAAAGGGACCAAAGTAAAACTATGTTATTTTAGAGGGACCTAAAATATATTCAGGATGGTCGAGCTGTAAGCGGGAAAAATTTCGAGATCCGACAACGTCGCCCTTCTCGAGAAATATATAGAAAAGGGAAAACGAGAGAGAATGAGTAGTCGTGCGTGAGACGCGTGAGTGAGGTCGGGGCCTTGACGACTAAATTAATATAAATTGTAAAACTAAGACGAAATATATAAAATATTGACTAATAGACTTTTAGAGTCTACCGTTGTTCTCCCCTCTCTCTATC
>JABMBV010080598.1:0-12684 GCA_018906735.1 Mesochorus sp. PSUC_FEM 10030011 | reverse complement strand
ATATATATATGAAAGCGAATATAAAGTAAGATATAGACTGCTCATAGTCGGCATCGGGCCATGAGTTTTAACATCACGCTACAGACATAAATTCATCAAGCACCGGGTATCAGTATAGTGACTCCATTTTCTCGCTCACGCGTGATACGTTTTTTTTTTATTTATTTGTTTTTTGCCTTTACGTTTTCTATGTATTCATATACATATGTGTGTGTGTGTGTGTGTTTGATATTAAAATATAATTCGTTCTACACGCGTATGAAGGCAACAGTTTGAAAAACCGAGACATAAACGAACGCGGGGGTTTTAGCTTCCGCGAGTGCACAGACTTTGTGCGACAGTGTCGACGCACGCATGCACATCAGACAACAGCGATACCGTATAATCATCATTTTTATAAAGCCATCGAGTCCACATATTTGTGCATACTATATATCATATCTGTTCTCGTATAATCGCTTTATTTGACATTTTATTTCTATATAAAACTATTGTCAATTCTACGTGCGGCACAGAGTTTATTGAAACTTTTTGTCTGTAAATTATTCTTTCTATCGACGAAAAAAAAAATTGTATACATTTAAAAAATGTACTCAGGAATACAGAAATAAAAGAGGAAAAAAAAGAAACAATACATAAAATACAAAATACAAAAAAATATTTAAACAACTCAAAAACATAAAAATAAAAGAAGAAGTATACTCAAGAATACAAAAAGAAAAGAAAATACAGAAAATACAAAAAAAAAATAAAAATGTACTAAATATTTCAAGAATAAAGAAAACATAAAATAAAATATACTTTAATAAAAAAAAAAGACTTCGAATCAATTTGCGACATTACGTCTTCGATATAATTACGAAAAAAAACGTTTCAAGCAACAAATATCTGGCAGATGGTTAAATTTTTTATTATTTTATTTTATCATTAAGGTCACCGAGTAAGCGTTCTTTTTTTCTCGCAACTTATTGCATTTTTACATCTGCCAGTGTGTGCTTATTGATGAGGCGGGCGTAATTACTTCGGTAGAGTCTCGTTAGTTCTTTATATTTCATTATTTCTTTCAATATAATGTCAAACCATATAGGAACAAACCGAGTGAACGGTTATCGTACAGTGCTAAAACCTCGCGAGGTTTTGTGTCATATATATACACACACACACACACACACGTTGCATGTGTAAGAGCTTATAAAAAGCGCGAGGACGCGACGCCACAACGTCGTCGCTCCGCAGCGAGGCGTGCATGCAATAATGCAACTTTTCGCTACTATGCACAAACATTACTCGAATATACATATATATGTATTTGTATATGATTGTATATGTATATAGTGCCCGTGCACCGCATCGTCGACGATCGCTCGCGGACCTTCATAATTTAGTTGTGAAAGCATGAAATATTTTATGGCAATGCGAGATAGCGCCCGAGAGAGAGTGAACCGACTGAAAAACGTACGATCGCGTTGATGGATTGGTCGCTCTGCACGGTTTTCCTACTCCATATTCTCTGCGTATTTCTTTACGGTTCTGCAGAACCGTTCGCGTTCAAAGGACCACGATCGTATTCGCAATCCGCGATAATATTCACCTCCCCGATAAAACGAATACAACACACGTACGCCATTTCTTAATCACTTCCCGATCATTGTGCACCAAAAAATGTCAACTCCTGTAGAATGTTTTTTTTTTTTAGTAGATAATTGTATGAAATTCTTAATAAAAATAAATTAATATTCATTGCAATCGAATGATAATTAAATCGTTGAATCGGAAATATTCCTCGATTTTTTTAAATTGTTCAATTAATTCCTATTTGCGGATTATCACTAATTAGATGTCAATAATTCCAGACATGTATTCTCTGTATAGCGAAATACTTAATAAGAATTGATTAATATTAATAGCAATCGAATAACAATTAAATCATCGAATCATAAATATTATGGACTATCATTAATTAGATGTTAATTTTTCTCAGACATATTTTTTGTGATATTTGTATAGAAATCATGTAAAAAATATATTAATATTAATCATAATTGAATCATTGAGAATCAGAGATATTCCCTACTTTTTTTTGTTCAATTAATTTACCAATTTACGAATTACCCACTAATTGGATGTCGATTTTCTTTCAGAATTTCATACAATAAAGTGATACATAAATGCAGAAAGAGTTGGGTCGTATTATATATAAATGCACACATTGTTCAGCCTATCGGGACGAGGGACGTGGGTCCAACCCCGGAAATCAGCAACCCCTCCGATGTCCTTTGTCCCCCTCTCGTGTGTGCTATATACAAGTATAAAGGGTCACACCGCAGTGCCACAAATTCTTCCGGAAGTGGGGAACAAGAGGGCGGGA
Source organism: Mesochorus sp. PSUC_FEM 10030011 (assembly GCA_018906735.1). Taxonomy (NCBI): domain Eukaryota; kingdom Metazoa; phylum Arthropoda; class Insecta; order Hymenoptera; family Ichneumonidae; genus Mesochorus; species Mesochorus sp. PSUC_FEM 10030011. The sequence goes on along the minus strand of JABMBV010080598.1, from coordinate 10,316 downwards.
AATATTCCGGTACCACCCATCTATACGAGACTGCATCGATTGTTTCATGGGAACCGTAAGGGTACGAATGAAACGTTGAAATAAATGGCGTTAAGCCTTTGCAACACTCGAATATCGACTCGAGCAATTCGCCCTAAGTATACTGTGGCTACACACACGTATAGATATATATGAATCTAAATACAGGGCACATATAATGTGCACGGCTTCCATATACGAAAGAAAAAAAAAATACATGGGATCACGATGTAGCTTTGTGTGCGCTTGACAGACAGTCCATGTACATTCGTGTGTTTTTACTCGCGAGTAAAAAGCTATTGCCATCGATTTACTTTTTACACACGGTCATATGTAGTCTTGGAATGGAAACATTATTAACGCCAAACCGCCCCTAAGTCTCACAAACGAGACATCAATTAAATTGTTTGCCATCGAGAGATCCACAGCTCAATTTATTTTTCTTCTTTTTTTTTTTTTTTATTTTTATCAATCATTAAACATTTTTTCGCAGTCTTCATGATTAAATTATACTCAGAAAAATGATGATTCGAATCTTTGTAAATAATCCACTGTGATGTTCTTTAATATCCTGGCAAACATGGAAGCCTCCGCGTTTGAGTTGACAAAAATTAATATATACTTTTAGTATCGCTTTTTCATGCAGTCAAATATTTTCTCATTTACGGGGTGGATCGAGTGTCAGCGGGTTGGTTTCACGCGACGTATCATCGAGAAGCTGAGAGACGAAATATAGAATGAAACAATAATGGAGAAAAAAAAGAACTTGGATTAATAATTGTGATGGTGGCGCGGGCATCACAAGTCTCTCTCTCTCTCTATCTATCTCTCTCCTTCTCTCTTGTTCTTTTTACCTCTCTTTTCACGGCGCGCCACACGGGGGTCCGTATAGCTTATAACCCACAGGTTGAGATCATATCGGTATTTTAATAACCGGTTATACGCCCACTACGAATGCATTTCAGACGACATAAACGCTCTCACTCTCTTTTCTCCGGCGGTGTGTAAGATAGGCCGAGACCGATAGGCCGCCCGGCGTGTCCACTTGCCGCTGCCTGTGTACACATTATTTATATTAAAACCATGTGTGTGTACGCGTGTATAAACGCACACAGTGTACAGAGTCAGTACTGGACGCCCCGACGACGTTGCATTCTTACGGGGAAAGGGGGAAATAAAGTCCCTATGATGCGCATTGAAATATATGTTTTGCTGCTTTATGTTTTTTTGCATGTACTTATTTTACTCAATTGAACGAGAGTCGATAAAACTTGTGCTTTATCAGTTATTTCATCCCATAACATCAAATTCACCTATGCCTGTAAATTGCTCTCGTATCGAAAAAATAAATTGTTTCCCTGTTGATAATATCGCAAATAATATCGATTATATCGAAATAATGGAAAATACTACGTCAATAATTCGGAAAATGTAATCGCCATTTAATTCTGCAATCGATATAAAATCCACACGTGTCTTTGAATGCTCTCCATATCAAAATTATTATTTTTTCTGTTGATAATATCGCAAGTAATATATCAATCCAAATAATACAAAACACGATAATTACGTCAATGATTTCAAATATATGTGTCTATAGACACAAACCCGTATGAGTTCAAAATATATGAATAATGAAAGGATCCAAAGGTGAATCTAGTGACTTTTGGCATATTAGTTTAGGAGAGCTCCAGAGTTATTCATGAATTGACGAGAGTTTAGTCAGGTATATACGCACTTGATTCGACGGAGGGGGGAAGGGAGGATATAATTACTGAACCGATCAAACTGTCAGGTGGTAAAGTTCGAACTGGTGTTTTGCTGTTGTTCATGGCTATAAATGGAGTGTGTTTGTTAGGTTGGTTGGATATTATAAGCCCTCTTCGTCAGCCCACACATATACATTGTATATATCTGGCCTTTGCGTTGCCCCCGTTCTATAAACAGATTACCAAAGTTTCTCCGCGTCCTAACTAGTTCCAACATCGCTGTAATATGCGGGATTCTCTCTCGTTGGTCTTCTACTTATGGACTATAACCTGGCGTCACCTTCATCGCCAAATTGCACACTTGTTCGCCCCTGCCATTCCGCTTCCCGTCAAGTTGTTAAATGCGTGGGTAATCGTAATCCACTAAATGTATTCGACCTTAACACCCGTAAAAATCAAATCAACCGAAAATGATTGTCTCAGAACCAATTGTTCTCTGATTATTAAAAGAATTTCAGGTACTTTACCACGAATTACACGAATCATTCTACCCGTAACTGTAAATCATACGAAGATAAGCAAAGTATAATATCGAAGTTCAAGATTTGTTCGCAACGATGTTGAAAAGAAACCAAGATAAGCTTGAGCAATGGGGTGAAAATAGGAGGTCAAGCTGTGCGCAGAATTGTGTAAACCCGCGTATAAAGGGTAAAGGAATTTATATGCTTAAATGTGGGCCTCATTAGAGTTTTTATGAGGAATGGTAGACGCAAAAAGGAAAGAAAAATTTAAGAAGCAAGCCCCAAGTAAACGGGAAAAGGTACCTCCCCTCCGTATATTACTTAAACTGATGGAGAATGACGGAGATAATAATGTAAATGTGTACACGCGTTTCGGGGGATTGTGTTTTGTGTTATATTTTTTTTATACACGTATATATGTATTTGATATTAAATACTATATGGTATTCGGGACTCAACACAGTAAACCGTGTGCTCGCGCGCCTTCAACAGTCGTAAACCGTGTTATGCAGACCTATAAAATGCTGCTGCATAACTATATACACACACATACACACGCACAAAATACCTACAGTAAAACTGTGTGTATCTTACATATTATGCGCTAATTATCGTAATCTCCAATCTGATTATTACGCAGTAAATAGCTTGAAAAACTGAGTATGTAGATATAAACATGTACATATAAGTACATAAATACACACGTATATGTAAAAATATCACGTACACACGTAAGTATATGCGTTGGTACATGAGAGATCTGCTACGCTCCCTCCGCCGTCTTTATAGTTTTTGAATAATAATTCAAAAACGAACAAGCGCGAGCTCAATGTATGATAATTGCATAGTGGTATATCCACTTCCGGTTTTTTGCATTCACCGTCTTCGCTACTCCAAAAATACCATTTCTCGATTACTTCACTATATACTCGCTAGTTTACAACTCAATTCTTTAAAAAAAAAATAAATAAATAAAATAAAACACGAAAATAATCTCGGTTGTAGTCAAATTATGTGCCGTTAATTAACGGCACATATTTTACGATATTACATGCGTAAGTACTGCCATTCTGCGGTGGACAACTTTTTTTCCGTCTTTAAGTTTCATAATAATATAAATAGACATAAATTTTTTTATAGAGTTTTTTAATGATCCTCATTTCCTCAATTAATGAGGTATAAAAGTATGTCTTGGAGACAAATATTTGAGTGTACGGGTTTTTTATATGGGTAGATGTAATTTTTTTTTTTATTTAGTTATTCTCTCATATATATTCTTCGGTAGTATAGTGGTCAGTATCCCCGCCTGTCACGCGGGAGACCGGGGTTCGATTCCCCGCCGGAGAGAATTTTTTTTTAATTTTGGAGGTTATTTAATTTTTTTTGGTACCTTTAAACGCTATTAAAAATAGCAAATATTTGTTTACGACATTTTTACATGATTTCTCGAGAAAAAATATAGTTCTCTCTCTTTTGTACGTTTTAAATGTGTAGAATGTTCACTGTAATACAATAATATTGCAGTCCCTTTGGTTTTTAATGTCAATTATTAATAAGATATGATTATAATTAAAGTATTGGGAAAAAAGGTGTGTTTTAGGCACTGTTGTATCTGAAATAGTTAATTTTTCTCTTACGTTCGTATTAAACTAATTAAATCGTAAATAAATTGATGTTATGATTCTCTAAATTCCTGCACGTTCTACACATAACCTCAATCAAAAATTAAAAACCACAGGGACTTTAACCTACTGCGTCTCACAAGAACGAATGTAGATGGCGGTAGGTGCACGTTTTATGTAGCGCTTATGCTACGATTGTGTTCGATGCTCAGGTCTGGTGGGTCGGTAAGGAAGAAACAGACAGCGAGACAAAATTATATAATTTGTACTCATCAACACCCAATACTTGTAACAATAAATTAGATAATGTCAATTTTTATCACGTACCTTTACGGCTAAATTCCATTCATTCATAATAATGAATGACAATTTTTTAGGTCAAATGGTGACGAGTTGACATAATCAGTTACTCGAGACACTAAAAACATGGTCGAGAAATGTAATAATTTATCTTTTCACATGCCACATAATTCCATAAGCTTACCTCCGTAAATAATATGCACACTCGCAGCATTATTTCATTTTCTTATCTGCTTTCACGGAAAACATAACTAACAATGACACGAATGGCATTTAACCACCTATGAAAGTAATAACAAATTTTGTATTCCATTATCCTGTTGAGGAATTCGATTTTACATCGAATCTAGGCTTGATACTAATTTTTACACATTGCGATCAAGTTAAACGAACATATATATGTAAAAAAAGGTTTTCAATTGTTTTTTAAAATGTATTCTTACAAATATATGGCGTACCTGTTAAATAAACGGTTACATGTACTGGAATTATCGAGCGAAAAGTCAGAGCTCGGTACATCAATGATATTTTACATCACCATCATAAGCCTTCGATAGCTCAGTTGGTAGAGCGGTGGACTGTAGTTGGTCAGATCGCAAGAGAAATCCATAGGTCGCTGGTTCAAATCCGGCTCGAAGGAGATTTTTTTTCATAAAAAATACATTTAAATAGAAAATTCACATAACAATATTAACAATTACGTTTAGAAAACTTGAATTTCGTTGATTATTTCTTTAACGATCAGGAAATAATCAAAAACATCGTGAGTTTGGTTCTCAGCTTCAAATCCATAATTGTAGGCTTCTAAAATAAAGAATCTCAAAATTATTGTTTAACCAATAAAAATCAGCAAACGAAAATAAAATAAAAATCATATCAGTTTCAAACCAAACTTTAGTTGGTCAGGTTAAAAGATAATTTTTCCTTCCACAAAGATTGGGTAGAAAATGGAAAAACAAAAGGAGCCAGCGTCGTCGTTCCCGATCTCGAGGGGTCGCGCGTTAGATAAAAAGAAAAAGAAAAAATGCAAAATAAACGAAAAAAAAACCAGTTTCGTTGTGAGAGTCACCCGCGCGCGCGCGCCACGGACCATAGGATAGGAGGTGCACATTTATGTTTGGGCCGAGCTCACGGCCCGGCTGACAGTGCCCATTCACTAGCTTTCGCTTCGGACAGCACAATGAGGCCAATTACTTTAATTGCAGTTCAGGCCGCTGGATGCGAAAACTCCCAGCCAACCACGGATCAGCCGGAAGTCGAAATAAACGGCGCAATACAATCACCGTTTTTCCGCAGCTCTCTTGTAATACGATTCTTCCGTCGACTTTTTGTCAATTATAACGCGCGTCGCAAATCTTTAACTTTGCACATAACTGAGAAATAAACAACAAATTTCAATTCCGGTTTTTATCTTCGGCTATGATTCACAAAATTCTTTCTTGCTACGGTCGCACCTAACGGCGGCTTGTTGGATTGTACCGGAATATTTATCGCGTCATCTTGAATGATTGCTGTGATAACTCGTTTAGAACATTAAGTTTCAATTTCGAGATATTTCTGAGGGGAAAGCACTGATATTAAGTTAAAAATAATTTGAAATTCGCTAAAAAAAGATTAAGAACTTTTCGAAAAGATAAAAAGTAATAATATATTTTTCCTAAATTGATTAATATCGTACATCATCCATATTCTTGCCATTCCAGACTTGCAAAATTCCGAGACAAGAAAATAGATGAATTTCAATTATCCAATTTGTGCCGTTTAACATTATTACCAGATGAGCTGTCCGATGAGCTCTTTGCCGAACTATCAAAATACGCGAAATCTCCGGTCTGTTGACTGCAATCGACGGTCGGACCAGGTGGCATAAAACCTCGTACCATAAAGGCCATTGCGCAACAAAAAAAAGCGACCAAAATACCGAGAAAAGATGCGATCTGAAAAGTTTTGCGATCTTTAAGGAAAATTGTAGTGGGAATAGAATTATCACTATACAAAAATTACGTCTGAAACGATGAAATTTTCTTTTTTATATTAAAAAAACGAAAGAAATGATTAATTATTGATTATTTCCCATTTCAAGCTTTTCTAAAAAATTAATATAAAGAAGCGAAGGAAAAAAAAAACATTTTTCCACACAACTTTCCTAATTTGGTCGAGTCAGTCACGTCGGTCCCATGGTGTAATGGTTAGCACTCTGGACTTTGAATCCAGCGATCCGAGTTCAAATCTCGGTGGGACCTACTGCTTAATTTTTTTTTTTTCGTCAAAAAATTTTTCAATACTTCGGAGAAATTTGGAGAAAAAAACTGATAATTTGGGGAATAATTAACATCGTGGTTCCATGGTGTAACGGTTAGCACTCTGGACTCTGAATCCAGCGATCCGAGTTCAAATCTCGGTGGAACCTACTGCTTCATTTTTGCTCTCGTTAAAAAATTTATCAGCATTCCAGAGATATTTGAAAAAAAAGACTGATAATTTGGGAAATAATTAACAACTTGGTTCCATGGTGTAACGGTTAGCACTCTGGACTCTGAATCCAGCGATCCGAGTTCAAATCTCGGTGGAACCTATGTTTTTACCTATCCCTAGACAAATTCTTCATTCTTTTGCTCGATCGATGTAGCTACCTGGGCTATGGGAAGAAAAGGACAGGAATAAAGGATACGACCATAAGAAGAACCTCAATGGGGTGTCCATGGAGATTCGAAAATCTGGTCATCCGCACATTGCACATGTGGATATACTCGTTGGATGGTTCGAAATTTTTCAATGGCTGAGACGTCCAACCATCTTCACATATACAGAAGCCCGTTACATTGTCATTGTAACCGTTAAGACAATACATGTTCTAAAAATGAAGAATTATGTCAAATTTGGGCAAACGGATTGTTTGTTAAAGACAAAAATCCATCGCGGTAATTACGTAAAAATAATTCAAGAAATAACGACATTATGGATCTGCTCGAATTCTCTTTCAAATTATCAACTTTTGGTCTCAAATTATCCAGCAGAAAGATTAAATCTTCGATCAAAATGTAGCAAATCTTTTCTCAAGTGTGACTTCCATTCACCAGCTCTTCAATACAATTTTATCTATGAATTACACGCTTCCATACATTTTATACATTGTGCGCTTGAACCAGCAAATTTCATTATGTTACGTAACGTTTCTATTTGCATCGCATGTCAAAGGATATTAGTGCTGGGTTAAAAATGGTCATTATGGTTGGTATACGATAATACAACCAGTCATTCAATATGCCCTCAGCCTATATTTCTATTCTACATGTACATTTATACATTACACTATTTGTATATATTTACTAACCATCATGTGAGGTGCAGGCTCGGAGCCCCAAGCGGGCTCAGCTTCACCACGACTCAAAGCACGAATTTCCATCTCGTTCACCGCGTTTTCCAAATCGCGACAGGTGTTGCTCACTGGTACGTAAGCCTGCGTCAATCATTATCCAAAAATTGAAAAAAATTTTCTCCGTTACATTTTTATCTTTTTTTTTTTATTACGTGGCATCTATAATCAAGACTCTTGAATAAAACTTGCTCTGAACTGTATGAACTTGATATTTATCTATCAATATAGATAAGAGGCAAAATACTCAGTGACTGACTCTTCATCGCCGATACCAAACTGCTAATTATAGAAATTTGATATTTAGAGAAAATGTTGATTATTGTAGGAATCGTTAAAAAGGGATTTTTCAAAATTTGACCCTCGAAGATCTGAAATGGACTGGCGAAGTTTGCTTAAGAAAGCCAATTTTTATTGTCAATTAATTAATTAATTGAAATGAATTTATGTATTCATTAAATTAAATGCAACGCGTTCAATATTTCTCAAAATTCAGTTCCCGAGGGAAAAAAGGGAGTGACAAAGTTTGTATGAGAAATAGAATTATGATAAAATTTACTTGAAACTTGGTATTAATTTTCTTCAATAAGAATTATTATATTTCAGCGTTTCTCGAAATTCAATCTCTACGAGATAATTATTTTACGATAAAAAAAGTAATAACATACGCTGTTTATACAGTTCGTAGATTTATACATGAACAATAAGCGTAACAGGGTATAAATTCGATTAAAATGAAAAAGAAAAAACTTAATAAATCTTGCAGCCTACGCGAGTGAAACCGCAGGCGCAAAGTTATAGTATGATAAATGTGATTGATGTGTATATGTGTATATGAGCTTTCAAAACGAATACTCGAATGTGTAAGGGTAATACGGGAAATGAAGCTCGGTAAGTTTTATCGGCAAGCGGTCTGCTATCCGTCATCATTAGCCCTGGCAAATTATGAGAGTGTAACGTTCGTAGTATTAGTCGAAGCCGCAGAAAGCTACCAAGTGATTTTTCATACTATACATAAGTGAATATTTCTTGGTTCGAAAAGTTGTATATCACAAGTAAACTGTGGAAAGAGAAAAGGCCCTGAAGAAGCCTCCACGCGATCTCCCTCGACCGAGTATTGCCCCAGCTCTCAGGAAAGATAAAGCTTTTTCTCTATTGAATTTTATATTATTATTCTTTTAAATTTAACTACTTTGATATTCGACTCGACGAGATTTCTCGTAATCAAGCTGATTCCGGTATTACTCGCGGTACAGATAATCTTAAGAACAAGAAATATAATGAGATGATAACGGGGCCCTCGTCGATTGGCGCGAAATTCGTCGAGGCGGAATAATCGCTCTGAAGCATTCACAGAGAGACGTTTCCCGAAGCATCAAACGTGCATTATATGTACGTACACACATATGTGAATATATATATATACTATCTCACGTCGAGCAGTCATTAAAACAAGAAACAAGGCGTTGAAATTAAATCGTTGTGCGTCATAAATTAAATTGGATAAATAATCGTCGGTTGGTGAAATAGTAGGGGGAGAGGGAATTAGGGGACTATGAGGAACGCTCGCGATTTAGCGAACTGAATCGTCGGCTCTATATCTCAGATATGAAAATATGGATACATAAAGGGCATTCCATATCAAGTTAAATCACATTTTTTTATTCCAAAAAATTCGAAAAATAAATCAACAATATAATTTAGAAAAAAATGTCTTGAAGAAGAAAGAAATATCGATGTGTTCGATTTTTCGAAAAAATGTAAATATTTAGAAACAAAATTATCAAATTTTAAAGAAAACAAATTATTTCTTATTAGAAAAAAAAACAATTTAGAAATAATCATGATCGTTTTTTTTTAATGGGAACTAAAATATAAAAAAAATCGAGACAATTTAATAAATCAAAAATAAAAAAATGGATACGGAATGTCCTGTATGTTTTGTATCCTGCACTGCCGTATTTCGAAGGAAGAATCGAAGGAGGCGCATAAAAGTGGCACGAGATATCGCATGCGAGTTTCGTGTATCTGACGATTGAAGAAAATCTTCTCCTTCGAGATCGTCAGCGATTCCAAGTCAACATGTATCATAATATCTGAGCTCTCTCTCTCTCTCTCTCTTTCTCTATATATTTATGATATTTATGTGCATGTATGTGTATATATCATTCGCCAGCATGCGGAACGTTACAGGTGACTATGATGCATTTGAAATATATGGGGCACGGATCTTCCGGTATTTGGCCATATAAGCGAAAAGAATTCATGCGAGTCATGGGCGCGAGAAAAAGGAATTATTGCGAGACGGAATTCGCTCGTATTAACATTGGGCATCAAACCGCATCACGTCAAAAAAATATATATATATACTCGACGTGCGTTAGGAACTAAAGAAATAATCATCGTAAATTCTTTCACCGCACACGTTGTGAATGAAGATATAATTCTCGGCAAAATGGATCGCTCTTTAATGAGATTTCGGACTATGAAATATCAATTTGTGCGCGTATATATATATACAATTGAATTGTAGATTTTTATAACTGCGCTTTGGGCCTCGTTATCGTCATGCCCCGAAGAATTTTCCGTACACATCCGAAACTATCGCGAGATTGCTCTTCTTATTATTAAATACACAATGTGTTATATATATGCTCTTGTATATTATGAAATTTCACTTGTGGATTAATTAACTTGAATATTTTTATAAGATTTTATAAAAATAAAATTTTTATCACTTTTCTTAGATTTTTTTTTTTCAAATTTTGTA
>JABMBV010080487.1:0-12684 GCA_018906735.1 Mesochorus sp. PSUC_FEM 10030011 | reverse complement strand
ATATATATATGTATAGGCAATGCCGCTGTTGCTTATATGACGCCCCATAATCTCGCGAGAGAGCTCTCTCATTCATCAGCGTCTTCTGGATTGATGCATATAAACGCTGCGCGAAGAACCGCCAGCAGCTGCATCTCATACCGAGTATTCCTGTAGCCACTTATCAAGATCTTCTAGGCGAGATATAGTCTCTCCGATACAGATATATATAAGCCACAAACTGTATATATTCAATACGAGAACGAAATTTTATTCATTGCGTGCAAACGGCTAAACGCGATCGCATCTGCGATCTCACGTTTTTTACTGTTCTTGTGTAATCTAAATTTTTTCTAACACAGTCTTTTAAATTTTGAAGAGAAACGAAAATCCTCGAAATATACGCACGTATTTCGTTTATATACGCGAAGAAGCTATGAAGATTAAACCTCTAAGAACTTTGCACGCATATCAGCCGTTGGATTACACGCAAAAACTTCAACCTACACACGGTCTTCAAGAAAACCCTTCCTCATAATCCAACTCTCTCTTCTACATATACTTATCTTTTCTCCCTTGTCCTTTCCTACAATTATCCGCAATGCTTTCGAGAGAGTATAACGAGAGAGAGAGAGAGAGAGAGCCAGGCGACGTGTATGATGAAAGATAAAGTACATGTGCGTACGTGTAGTATAAAGGGAAAAAAAAGGAATTTTGTTCTATAACAGAAGCGCGCGTAGAGCAAGATTTGCGAGGCAAGGCGAGTAAAAGAGAGATGAGAATGAAAAATGCGCGATGCTGAGGAGGGGGTGGGAGGGAAGAGGAAAGTGTACGCAAGGCGAGAAGGGAAACTGAGTACAAAGTACACATATGTAACAATACGTGGATCAAGTCATGCGCGTCGTTATAGTTGTAAGCGGACATAGACAAGCGTTACGTATATATATACGAAGTATGTATATATATATACGTATGCAAATAATACTCTGTACGAGTTTTACGAAGACGCGCGGATCTCCGGGATTGGTCGTCGTTCACCCTTAGACTTGCACGTGGGCGTGCGTACATAGCTGTTTTTCCGGTATGTACGCGTATGTACACTTTTATGGTACATACTCTGTTCCATATACATGCATAAACCCGAGGCTACATATATATATATATATATGTATGACCCTGTCACGTGATCGCGGGCATGCTCTCCCTCGGTCGACGGGTGCATGTGACTGCAATGTGCGCGCGAGAGGAAAAAAAGGGTTACTATACCCTTGAAGGGTGAGAGAAAAAGAAAGAGAGAGAGAAAGAGAGAGAGAGAGAGAGATAGAGAGAGTGAGTGAGTGAGTGAGAGTGGATGAGGGGCGGGAGAGCGAGGTAGGGTGAGTGCAAGCAGCACGAGAGTGTTGCCCCAGAGGGGTGGAAGTCATTCTCTGTTCCTCTTTGCCTTTGTTTACCTTAGGCCGATCATTAAAATGGCCGCCGTATCGGTGGCCTCTCATTGGCTGTGATGCCTCCCTTCTTTCCTTTTGGACCTGTGTATGTGCCCCGCAACCACCACCAGCACCATCAGCGTCAGTAACTACGGCACACACCCTCTCCCTGAGCACAGCCTCTTCTTCTTCTTCTTCTTTCCCCAGGCTGCTCTGTGTGCTCCTTATTGTCGGATGTTCGCTCCGGCACGAACGTACGTGTGATGTAGGCACTCTCTCCCTTTCCTCTCACTTTCTCTCTCCTCCTCCTCCTCCTCTTCCTTTCACCCCCTTTGCGCTCACGCTTTTTCTCTTTACCGCATATAGTCTGATGTGTGTTACACCCTATATACGCGTCTCATCGTCTCATTAACGTTCGCTGCCAGCGAGTTCTCTCTCGTCTGTGTGTTTCGTAGCTTACATTTTCATATCTGCATCACCATACATGCCGATACACTCTCATAAATACTCGCGTATTAACTTGACTGCATTTTCTTACGATTACGTATAATTATCATTTCGATATGTAATGTAATTCATCAGAAAAATATTAAACTCATATAGGCAGAGTCCTGCGGTCTCGTTAAAATTTCATGCAAAGATCAAAAATCTTAGATTGATGACGCAGTTTGTTTTTTTTTTTTCAATTTCCGGGAGGCTCGAACTTGCGGAGATAATTGGTGAAGAAGAAAAAATAAAGTTTTCCTCAGCGCGTTATTTTCAGCCGAAAAGATATTCGGCGGTGTGCATGATGACGCAGCTGCGAGAAAAGTGCCCGTATCACGCGGGATGACTCGGGGGGCTTCGTGTGCGTCGAAATGAAATCGATGAGAAGTAAAGAGAACGACGAAAGAGGTGAAATCACGTATTCGCATGGTGACGACGACGACGACGACGACGACGACGACGACGGCAGCAGCAGCGGCGGCGGCGGTAGCAGCTCTCTGCGGCTGCGGAATAGCCGCGGCCTCGTAACTCTCGAATTGGCCAATCACGCGTAACGACTGACCGCGGGACCGACAATGAGGCTACCGTGTGTGTCTCTCACCCAACTATACGTCGATCCCCGGGCTCTTCTCCATCCTCTCTTTCCCCCCCATTCTTTTTCTTTCGTATATATATTCTTTCGCCCGTCTCTCTTTCTCTCTCTTTTATTTCTCATCTTCTTCGATTCTCTTTGTCTCTTCGGACGTGTTTCTCTTTCGTCGTTTCGGACGCCGCGCGCGAACCACATTCCAAAATCTGGAATAAGTCAGGCACCCGGCGGCACTTTATTTGCTCATTTCCCTCGGTGGGGGCCCTCTTCGCCGGCTAACGCCGAATCGAACACATGGAATCAGCATCGCGCGGTTGCGGGATTTTCTGGTCTCGGAGCACACCGCAGCAGACGGAGAAAGAGAGAGAATTCTCTCTCGCGGACTCGTCTCGTGTGTGCGGATAGCGCTAGAGGGTATACTCACACACAGACATATATATATATTTATATGCCGGTGTGGATGTGTGTTAGTGTGGATACACTCGCACATCTCTTACCCACCCGATGCCGCCATTTCGCCCCTTTTCGCACGCGGCTTCCACGGACCGCCGGAGACACACGAGACGGACTGTCACCGGTAGTAATACATCGTCGCCTTTTCTCTCCTCTTTCGCGTTCACGCGCGATAGCTGACCTCGTCCGCGCGCAGGTATCAGAAAAGGACGGATATATATATATATAGTATATAGCGGCTCGAACCGATGGACGAACGAGCGACAAGAGACGTGTATAGGGAAAGACGTGCGCGAGTTGAGGATGCGGAGAAAGAGAGAGAGAGAGAGAGAGAGAGAGAGAGCAACGGCTACGACAGAATGGATCTATAGGCAGAAAGGCAGAGAAACGGTTAACGCAAACACGTGTTTATACGAACAAGAGGATCGACGCGAAGAGACTCGCGTCCCGATGGTCAAAGGAAGAAGAAGAAACGCGCGGCATAGCGAGTGACCAACGCAGTCAGAAGAGCGCGGGTTATATATATTGGAGTATCCAAGTGAACTATAGTAGAAAGGCTGCGCGGGGACAAAAGTCTTCGGAATTACAGATCCATAGCGGGTTTAGATTCCTTTTTCCCCATTCTTTCCGCCTTCCACTCTTCTTGCTCTTCGGAATCACCAGCAGTTTGTAAGCTCGGGCTCTCTCCCTGCTGGTGTTATTTTACCCGCGGGAGACGCGTTCTTCTCTCGTGTCGTCAGAACGCGTCGTGTTGGCAGGTAGGCAGCAACCGAAAGTGTTTGTACCTTTCCTCTCTCTCTCTCTCTCTCTCTTTCTCTTTTTCGATTCCCTTCGATCTCTTCCAACCAACCTCTCATTTATACAGATAGATAACTATAGCACACTGTATAGTCCCGAGCACATGCGATTGAGCATGGAATCGGTGAGTCTCTGGGTAGACTCTCGTATGCGTGCGTCCTCAAGCGGTCCAGCACAGCCACCGAGTCTGTCCACACACACGATCTTTCCAAGATCCTCGACGGCGAAACCGGCCGACTACAAACGAGCTGTATTCGCCAAATCCAGCTAACTCGAACCGAACTGAATCGAAGGAATCCGTCTGCCTCCACCTATTCTCTCTTTCTCTTATTTTTCTATATTCCCCCGTCTCGTTTCTTCTCCCTCGCTCCTCCGTCTTCTCTTCCTTCTGTTTTCACTCCAATCGCGTCTGATCGAATCCCGTCGTGTGTTGCGTGTCGTGCTGCTGCATATAACGCGCGTCTTCTTTTCATCAATGCGATATCGGACTCGTGACTACGTTTTTTTTTCTGGCGAGTTTCTACATATTTGTTACTAGGACGAGTTTTTTTTTCGATAGCTACAAATGCCCAAGTTTCTTTACAATTTATATTGGAAAAAATTACGATATGATTCTTTTGTAAAGACTTTAATTATTTACCACGAGCATCATCGTCGCGTCTTTAAATATACGTATTATGCGTCGTTTGTTTCTTTCTTTTTTTCTCCGTTTCGTATATCTTTTTCTCCGCAAGGAATAAAAAAAAAGTGCCGCCTCGCGCCGACCATTTCGATTATGGTAATATACCGTGGGCTTCTAATCAGGATCTGGCCGTTCATCATTTCTCGGTTTCTCCTTCTTCCGACTCCATCTTTTCTCATATACTCCTATATATATATATACATCTCTCCGCGTGTATGTACGGCTTCTACGCGATTCCGTTATACGAGAAAATACGACGCGATCGAATGTGAAAGAGTTATTATTCCCTGGAGTTAAATATCATCGAACCCTGCGGGTATAGAAGGTCCTTGATATACCCACCGTCCATTTTTCTACATAGCTACGTCGATGCACACCCACCTATCGCTTAATATCGATTGAAAAAACAAGGCTGCTACGTAAATTACGCTTTTCATGAATTTATTGATCGTAACTAAAATAATTATCACGTAAACGGAATTTAATTCATGTACAACCGCGGTGATGTTGCGTTGAAATATATATATTTTTTTCTTCTCAAATTCATGCAGCAGTAGCATTTTTTTGGATGAGATCATTGCCAGAAATCCGACACTAATGCGGGCTCTAAGTATAATCTACGAAAATTCTTCCAGCGAGCTGTATGTCAGGCAAACAAACCATGATATTAACCATAATCCCACAATATATTCGTATTCTGTGGGGATTATAAATTGAGGAAAAAAATCTTTCGTCTCTATACTCGTATACGGATATTTCAATTTTCAAAATAATCATTGTTACTATGATCCCCAATGGCAGCATCTCTCGATAATTAGTCATAGTTTGAAATCGAAGATTTTATCATTTGATTAACGTTATTCCTATTGGAATATAACTGATATCTGCCAAATATTCCGTTATAAAGATAGACGATGGAAGTTCGGAAAAGTGATTACAATTATCGAATGAGGACCATTGGAAAATTAATTGCACTGATGCAACTAATTATATACCAAACTCTGAAGCCGAGTATAATTTACGTGAAAAGACATTAGAATTCCGAAATTTGGTATTAAAAAAAAATTGCTCGTGCTGTGTGGCTCCGATGAAGGAAGTTACAATTCGAAACCCTCCGCGAGATATACATTCATGAATATTAATAAATCGCTCTGATGATATTCAAAACGTCGAAAAAACAAATAAATAAAAGAAGAAGAAAAAACCCTGGGTATATACTCGTATACCGGGCGTATTATAGCATGTGATTTCGAGTATATTCCCTGCTCTCGCGAAATTCTCAACACAAGGCAAACTAGATATAATAGATGTACGCGCGCAGGGAAGAGTGAAAAGAAACCGTAGCAAGGGAGAGTGACACGCTATAGAGGCATTTGAAAATATGCGAAACAGGGAGAAATAATCTCGAATTAGCAGTATATAGCGGAGAAAAATATCCGTTAGGCTAGACGATTATTATAGCTGCACACACAGTGTGCTCGAGGATTCGTAGAGTCTGGGAAAATATACGCACGTGCGTTTCACGATTCTTTCCCGTATAGTCAATGATAATTTGAATCGTGAAGCAAGAAAGAAAGGGGGCAAAAAAAAAACCTTTCGACTGCGGAATGAATTCGAGCGTGCGAGAATGCTCTCCAAGGATAGACACGTATAGACGTTTCATTTCTTTTTTATTTTCTCTCGATTCTCGGATGTTTTGGTTACCGCGGAGAGTTGAACGTGCGTATAAAGACGTGTAGTTTGGGGACCAACAACCAGACAAGACTAAACGTCCGAAATATCGCGGTGAGTTTCGGAGTCGAAACGAAATCGTCTCGAAATAACAGAGTTCGCAGCCAAGGGAGATCACCGACAAGGATCAGTTCTATAAAGGGAGATAGAGACAGACAGAGAGAGAGAGAGAGAGTGAGAAAGCCTATCCACGTTAATCCTGATATTTAAACAGCCATGGAACACTGGCCCCGTTTCGACGAATAGCAGCGAAACTACCGGTGGCGTCTCGAACTAACTCATAAACGGTATTGGTCGATTGACTCTCGGGCCTGAACGACTCGTCGTCAGACATTGGTTATTGGCATGCTCTCAAAGTTCATTCCGTTTTATATATATATACAAATACACACATACGGAATGGTCAATCACTGTTGGCTGCTGAATAACTGTACGAGAATCGGTTGAGAGACCATTGGAAAGAACAGAAAGAGGTGCATAAAGTCGTGTACTAGGAGACTCCGCGGGGCTATTCGCCCGGAGGAAATATCGATAGCCAGCCATTTCAAGTCGTCAAAATATACGTCTGTTCGGTCTCTCTATGGCTTTTGGTGTGTCTCGCCATAGGCTCAACCGGTGCCCTCGGGGCTTACACTCCCGGGAGTCAGTGCCGTTTATCCATTAACCGAGATTAGAGCCGTCCGTGGTCCTCCCGTGGTTATATACACACACATATATACATCCACAATGTGTTACGCTGCGCGTTTATTTTTCTTGGTTTTGCTTCAACCATACTGCCTTTTTTTTCTCCCAAAAGCGCCCTCAAATAATACACATATACGAATGTTTATTACCGTTGTAACGGAATGACCGAGAGTTTTCGATAGTTGCTAAAGTAATACATATATATTTATATATGTATATACATATGTATTCATGGAACATAGTAAGCCTCATGAGAATCTCAACCCTTTTGGCCCGAAGGCTTTCACCGATCACGAGAACCGATCGATTTTTATACGGCCAGGTATACTTTTTTAACTCATTTATTTCAGCATTTCTAGTATATATTTATATTATGTGTGAACACAAAAAAAAACACAGTAGTAACTTTCTTTGTACCTCTCTCTTTCTCTCTGATCAGAAAAAGCGAGAGAGAAAGAGAGAGCTATAGACAGGAGAGCTAGGCGCACAAGGCTATAAAGAGAAATATCTGGGTTCATTTGTCTCGGGGATGTGGTATTATTAAATCGTTCATGCATGACTAATGCGAGTTATTAATTTGGGAGACGCATACATCAATTCGTTGCACCATACATAGTTTTTCCTTCATTGTTTTTTGCCATGATAAATTTCCTTTATCATCGGTCGTCCTTCTCCCGCACGTATAGCAAACGTGTTTATACTACACGCAGAAACGTTATCAATGCGTTAACTTGAATGTTTTTCCCCTTTTTTTTTTCCAATGCGGTTCAGCGAGGAAAGGCGGATTATGAGATAAATATATATTTCTACGAGTATAACAGGGTTGTAGCAAAGGATCGGTAGGATGGCGTGATCGCAGATTGACTATAATTATCTTAAATGATTGATGTCACTGCGCGCGGTGAGCAGACCGCTGGTAAATTCCGTACTAAATGCGAAGGCGCCGAGGATCGTATCACAGACACAAAACCTTTCTATATATAGCCATCGCGTGTACATACATTTATATATATACGTATTAAAGGGACAAAAAATGAGCCTATACCTGCGAGCTGCGTAGGTGCAACGAAAATTTCTCTGCGTGTATATATATATACAATAAGCTCTCACACGCGCGAGTGCGCTGTCTGTACATATATACACGCACGGGGAAACGAGCTCCGGTGTATAATTATACGTAATACACTGCGAGCAGCGTCTACGAGCTACAAATTCTTCTCTGTCTCGCATTTACGAAACTCAGACGACCAGGCAAAAGGATTCGTGAACGAAAAAAAATAAAGCAACGATGAGATATCGTTCGAAAAAAGAAAAATTATGAAACGTATAACTATAACTGTCAAAAAACTCGGAATTTTTGTATTCATTCAAAATGAAATTTTAAAAAAATCCTTAAAAATTAGGATTTATTCCCATCGTTCTTCAGCTTTCATTTCGATATCTAATATATATATATGTATATCTCTCTCCCTTTCATCGATCAATAATGACATCGGGACCAAGTAAAAAAATCCGAATTACACAAAAATATCATTTGTAATTAAATATAATTTCGTTAGACCTCCATTGTGCGGTCGTTTTTAGGTTTCCATATATAAGCCGACACCGCGATGGTGTAACCGCGCGCTCCAAAACCTTCTCTGATATCGCAATCATATATACATGTGTCCATGGCTATTATCTATATCTATATATACGCAGCAGTTATAACATGACTTGAATTTACTATATATAGATTATAATATAAACGACGTAAAATACAAGGCGCGTAACGCCGATCGAGCAATTACCTCGCGATACGACCATTATTATATTATACATACGTATATATATATGAATTTCATAACGGGCTTGGTATATACATATACGGCATGTGTGTAAGACGTTGGAGAGAACACTGTAATATTGGAGGCCGGAAAATCACACGGCTCAACTTAACACGCTTTGCTCTATGGAGCCGCGCACACCAGAAGCTCGCGCGCAGTAGTATGAACTTGTTGCGTTCTATCTCACTGCGCTCCTTCGACGTATATAGAGACTATACTGTATTTATATATATATAAATGTATATCTACATAGAAATATGTGCTCACACACGCGCTCACTGATCCGGTCGTTAATTCCATTAGAATATATATCTCTGGCACTCGCGCGCTCTCGTATATATAATCGACCGACAAAACGCCCGCGAGTCTCATTCACAGACTCGCAAACGTATTACGGCATTTTCTCTCTTTCTCTAACTTTTACTCACACATAATGAAAAAATACGCGAAAATAATACGCAAGCATTTTTTAATCGAGTTGAAACTATCGATTGATTTTTATCGCAGCCAATAAACAAAATATTTTAACTTGACAGTTTCTTCTTTCCGAACTGTTATATTATATTTCGATATATCGACTCGATTGCCATAGGCGGACGTATATAAATTGTGATTCTACTGGACCAGTGCGCCCTTTTAACGCACAGCCCAATGCTCGGGGATGAATAATGGATTTTTCAATGGTCCCAAAGTATCGCGCGGGAATATTGTATAAATGGAAAGATTTTCTAAGCTCGCGGAGAAAGATTTTGTCGGGGAGGGAGAAAGAGTTAAAGAGATATTTCCGTGCCTGATCGTATCTTAGCGATAGCAATATTATACTATTGAAGATATAAGCTCTCGCGTGCCAATAATACCCGCGCGCGCGCGATCGTCGATATATATATATATTATATTGTATATATGGTGTCGAAACTCGATCGCGGGGACAGAGACATCGTGAAAGATCGAAGAGGACGTAACGTTTTTCTATTATCTTGGCGAATCTCGGGAGAACTCCAGCCGAGTACGATTTCGAAATACGAATATATCTCGGTTCGAAAACCTTAATGTGTCATTGTGTATGTGTGTGTGTGTGTGTAGCCTCTGTATAACGTTGAGATAGGCACAGTTTTCATGCTTCGAAGATTCGTTCTTGCATATACATATAAATATACAAAGAGAGAAAGGGAGGGGAAGAGAGATAAAGAGAAGATCGCGTCTCTCGGGGGTTTAGATGCGGGACCACGAGCGCAAAATTAACGGCACGGATAGAAGGAGAAAACGTCGACTTGCGCGGAGATAGCAGGAGCGCACAGAGAGGCATAAAGAGAGACCAATAGAGATCTGCATTCTAGATTCGATTGCCGATCGCGAACCGATCATTATCGAACGGTATTCCTCCGAGTTTTGCCGTGTATTATAGCAGCCTATCCTCCCGATCTCACCGAGGTCTCTCTATCTCTCTCTCTCCCTCTCTTTCTCTCTTATCCACTGCGGGGAAATACTTGGCGAACTCGCGGTTATATTCGCGACCCGTATATATATACAGTTATTTTCCCATGACAACGACAACTCGGGCCAAACGAATGACACGATGACAACGACGAGTTGGATGATGATGATGATGATGATGACGATGATGGGTTCTGCATAGTTTATGACTCGAAACGTCACGGAGATACGATCACGCTTTTGCTCCACATTCGTCCGATTTTTTTTTCTCCCCGAATCGTTTCTTTTTTTTTTTATCGTCACAAATATCATTACGTATATATACGACATAAAATATTATGGGTATATACTCGAGTATTGTTCCTCATTCAAATCGATCGTGAACCAAACGGTTTATATTCGCTCGACAATCATTACGATGAGAACTCTTTTCTTTTTTTTACCGCACACGCCGTTATATGAACCCAGTGATGGACTTTCATCATCCAAACGGCAGAAAAAAAAGCTTTTATACTACTACGTATACGATACATAAAAGCTGAAAGTGATTGTGCACTGGACAAATTTTACTCACGAGGATAATCGAGATTCGTGTGAAACTTGTTTCTGAAAAAACATTCTCAATTTTTTTTTCCTAATGATTGAATTCTCCTCTCCGGAAAAACCTTTTTGCAGTCTTTGGTTTTCTCTTCGTGCAACATTGATTCACATTGAGACTGGTATATTTCGAAAGGGAGAGAGAAAGAGAAGAGAGCAGACTCTCGCTGGGGCGAGACACTTCGATTTCCTTTCTCGTGCGCATACCAAAGCTCGTAATCCTTTACTAGCTTACATATCAGTGTGTATAGCAATACAATGTGTACTACCTACTTACCATTCAATTCGTTCTCTCTCGTAGATCGTGCCTATCGCACGCCTCACAGAGGTCCTTTTACACACACACATATACACGTACAAATATACACATAAATATACACAAATACACAAGAAGACCATGCAGCAATGAAAACACACAAGACTGCCGCCGCCGCCACGATCAGAGGTAGAGAGTTACGTGTGTACCAACGCCACGACTGATTATTCTTCTCATAGAAAATTCATCGAGGATAGACTAATTGCGACTAATGGCCGTTCTAAAGATCGGGGCGGACGAGGTCAAACCTACCGTGAGCGTCGACGAACAATATGGAACTGTTACGCGAAATAGATTAGACGCTTATAATTTCACGAATATAACAAGAAATCGTAAATATGCAAATGAACTCCCTCCCCCTTTGGTAGACGTTAAGTAGCACCTCCCTGAGTATCTCCAAGGAAGAATTAGCCGTTACTCGCCCCTCTTTTCCCATACAAAGTTATGGGATTTCAAAGTTTGTGAAAATATACGACGAAGGGAGGGAGAGGGGTTAATCTAATACATATTCACCGAATTTTTTTTTCATATTTCGTACACACTTTTTCGCAAAACTCATCCAAAGTTCTTAAAAGCAATCTTGAAAGACAAGACTAGAAAGAAAAAAATACAAAATTATATCTGTGTTACAGAGTAAATTATTGCTGATTTCTCTTGTGTCTGTAGAGACTCAAAGGACAACATAAATTGTTTTTTTCTTTTCTTTTCTAACAAACAAGACTCGAGAAATGATGAGATGCGAGAAAACCTGCACGATAATCGATTTAGCGAAGTCATCGAATGACCGTAGATCGTGGAAAAGGGACACGATACAAGCGGGCAAAGAGCCGCGCGCGAGTGTGAAACTCGCGAGGATGCGGCTATAAAAAAGAATAAAGAAACGACGTGTCGTCGTGCATTATTCTCGTTATACCGTGTGGTATATTGCAACGTCGTGACTACAATGCAAAAGAGAAGAGATCTCTTCTCTCTGTACCGATGCTGTGTGTATATATACACATTGGACAAGAGTAAAAGGGGCACACACTGTATATATGTTGCCTCCTTGTTGCTGCTACCAATCGGGCAGATTCAGACAGTTCCTGGTAACTTTCTCCTCCGGTTGCGGCGCGAGACGACGACGTCGTCGCCGCCGCATAGTCAAGAGAAGCGAAACTCGGCCACACGACAAGAGAAGAGAGAGAAAAAGATACAAAGAAAGAGAGAGAGAAAGAGAGAAAGAGCTGAGAGTCATGATCTCTTATGTAGATCCCCCAACAACTATATACACACACACACAGCTTTGTACTTGTAACTCGAATATATTTACTCTATATAATTGTACAGGTACATGTATATAGCCTTAAATGATTCCTTCTGTGCGCTATCGACTCCCGCACCCACCCCCGGGTCAATCCGCGACCTCCCCACCCTCCGATTGGACACCGTAAACTTTCTATATATCTCCGTATATTTACGAGATCTTTGACAATCTCTCAGGCGAAATATGCTCTACGGTGAAAAAGATGTGTCGTAATAAACGTTTCATATACAAACCTGTATTGTACTGAAATTACAAATTGAACGAATACTTCTTCATCGGTATAAAAAGCTTCGTCATTTTTTATATACGAAATTATTTTTTTAAAGAGATTATAATAATTTTTCAAAATAAAACCATATTATTGAAAAATTAATATTAT
>JABMBV010080376.1:0-12685 GCA_018906735.1 Mesochorus sp. PSUC_FEM 10030011 | reverse complement strand
TTTTGTATAAATTAATTAGTTTCAATTAAATATAATCTCAATAGTTATACTTTTAAACACTTAATTATTATTGATTTTTTTTTTAATAGGATAATTGGAATTTACGTTTGATGATTCCCGATAATGAAATAATTCATAGTTCACAGCATATTTGCCGGTCATCTTCTACGTCCATTATTCGAATGATACTCGATTCTGAACGAGACACAAAGTATCGAAGAATATATACTTTTCCAGCACCAAGACTTATGTTATACGATAATGAAGGCTTGACGTTAGATATGATGCGAGTTTTTTGCGTATAGTCTACACAAACAGGTAATACAAGCGGTAGTAGGGGTTATTTGAGTGAACACGTTCAGAAAACCAGTCTTCGCACCTGCGTTCAATTTGCCATGCTGCTATTCTCGTCTACACTGTAAGAGAGTGCAGTGATTTTTCAACATTCTATGCATAAATTAAAGTCTATTAACTTTTCAGAACAATTCCCGCATAGGTATCCGAAACTCTCGAAGACCACACAAACGATAATTTTTATATCGTGGTTTTTAAAATGTTTTAAAGTGGCTTGTAACATACTCCGGATCATCGGATTGGAAGTGAGAGAAAGAGTTCAACGATCGGGGGCAAAAGGGAAAAAAATAACGTCGCGAGGTCGATGAGCACCCTGCAGCAATTTAAATCGCGTATATACCAACTATGTAATCAGACACGGGGCATTTTTCGAATTATTCTCGTAAGTATAGCTTCTGTATGAAATTACAAGGAAATCGATTCTTTTTTTTTTAATAATTGAGAATTTGTCCCGTCATGAATACGCAACGATTTTACTTTTGAAAAAAAAAAAACCCTTCTGTTCGGCTTATTTTGATGATAATTTTAAGATAAAAATATGTCAAGTTTTCAATAAAAAAAATGTATTGAAATGACAATATAGAATTATAACGAAATTAATTACAATTGGAGAAAAAAGTTTTCAAATTATAAACTCGAAAATCGTTTGAACTATTATACATCATTACGATTTCGTTATACCTTCGTTTAATTTATGACGATATGAAATTATAATTTTCGGAAACTGACAATCTTGTCAAACGCGCAAAAAGCTCGAGTTTACGTATGTATAGATGAAAAAAAAGGTGGGAGACGTGACAAGACTATAGCAATAAATTCTTCGGTCCACACAACTCTTTGTGGCAAGTGTGTGTATAATCTATGGCTAATCTAAGAACGAGAATGGGGCGCGAAGAAAAAAGCCGACGTGGTGTTATAAAGACCGCACCGCGCGGTAGCGATGTTCGGCGACTGAACTCTCGTAAATTCGATTTTTTATTGCGTTAGCATCATTAAAACCGCGAGTACTCCCCGGTGGGTCCCCCACTATACCTAACACGTCGGCCCATGCGACGGTTTTCACACTTGTGTCCGTTTGCCACGGCTCGCACTAGGGGACAAGAACTTGGTGCAATAACACCGAGGGAAAATTTGAAAAAATTGCAACACTATTGTGGTTGCCGTATTATCGCCGCAGATTGCATTTCCTGTCTTTGACAACTTTATTCACATATTTTTGCCCAATGAAAGGTCTAACAATAAGATCAGCGCTTAAGTTTTGCAAGTTCCACTAACTGATTTTTAGTTGTAGGTTCAATAATTTTCTTCACGAGTTTAAAATCATTGTAGCGTATATTAACCTCAAACCCTTGCGTACAACGTAAATCGATTTTAATACAGCAATATTTTATCTTCAAACTGATTTGCGTTTACTTTTCTTGTTCAATGAAATATAAAATCTAATATACCTGGAATTGGCTATGCGATTTGTGAAAAATTGATTCCATTATTTCAGATTTCATTGATACTATTCGATGGAAATGAAAACACGCTGGAAGTGAATACTTCTTTAAAATTTGGTGATGTAATAAATTATATCAATAGTATTGAGGAGATAAAAAAATTTTAAGTACTGGTTACATTATAAAATGTGGAAAAATATCGAAAAAGTACAGTGCCGGTGAGGTTACCTTAACCAGTTGTTGTACGAAGACGTCATATAATAATCTATCACGGCACAAACTGTTTTGTATTTGAATTTTCCACATAACAGAGATTGTGCAGATTTTATTATTCATCAAATATAGATGATTGAAATTTTTTAAATCACATGCTTCATTATAGCTATTAAGCAACTTGCAATGTCTGAGAGATTTTTAATTCTGCCGCCAAATGTCATATCGTTTTATGTCAAATCGCAATAGATGGTGCTAAAGTACTCTTGCCTTACTTTCTCCTATACAAACTAATACACGCATTCCCAGGCTTCCTATTAGATAACCTATAATTTTTCTTTCTCACAATTGGTCCCATTCTCTTATCGTCATTTCTTAAACTACATTTTTTTTGGATATTTAACGCACGCGGAATTCTCCAGCATCGTATAATAAGTATTTACTTCAAAAATATTGCTTTTTATTGAAACAAAAAAATATATATTTCTTTATTATGTGTTTTGAGCATAGAAAATTCGAAAAGCATAATTTTTGGAATTCAAAAAGATCATGTATCGATAGTTCGCTAGCAGATACGTATCTTATTGTAAGAATTGTAAAGCCTGGTACAATAAAACCACGAATAAGTTACTGTCGCGAGACTCAATTTTACCATCGTTCCTGATAATATTTCTGAATAGCCAAACCACAATGCTAACAATATGAATGTCTACCCAGGTAAATGTACAGCATTTAAGATCCTCGGTTATAGCAACGAAAGACATAAATATACCTGCATAAATATATATCATAACATTACAATTTTGAATTATTTCACAATGTTACAGTACATTCTTTGGCTCTACTCATTTGCTTAAAATAATCATCGTATCAAGGAGCTTATCAAGAAATAAATGACTCGACAATGAATGTTATTTCAGGCAAAATCTTGTGCTACTTTGTGGTTACCGCAGTTAAAGACAGCAGAAAATATTAAGAAAATGTGTGTTGTTTATGTGAAAATAAAAGATTTCGTGTATTTATTAAAACACTTAGGTTCTGATAACGAAAAAATTGTTTGAGTTACTACAAAAGAATGTTGCGATTTTGCATAGTTAGGGAGAATCGATCGTTTCTCACGTAAACATTATTTTCCAACTTTAATAAAATGTTTAGCGGTAAAATTTTATAAACAGAAAGTTTAATACATTTTTAAAACTTTCCAATAAGAGTCCACGCCAATAATGTAATTTTAAACAATAAATTATCTCGATTACTCGACGACAAAGTTTCCAAAAATTTTGTACAAATCACATAGTACATAATGCTCAAGGATTTTTACGCAAATTTGTCATAAATTATGTTGAAAAAATTATATATGACAATTTTATATGTGCTTTATGGATACTATTATAATTAGTTCGCAATAGAACCTCGTTAAAGTTTTTTTCAATTAATACTCAAGTTTCTTTCAGCGGTTATCTATAGTTCTAAAGTTTTAAAAATTCTGCGATTTCTTTGAAGAAACAAATAAACAGATAAAAAAAGAGAGAGATATTATCTGTTTTATACATATTTCTCAATTCTAGAATGCTTAAGTGTGAATCGAGGAAATAACTAATCGTGAATGCCTCCCATTGACTTTTCTGTTCATAGCTAACTCTCTCAATCCCATCCCTCGATGTAATGACGTTCTTGTCTTTATCTTATCTTCCTTATTTTTATTCTCTCTTTACCTCTCTCTCTCTCCTCTCATTCTTTCTCTGTATGTAATGCCACGTCGTTTCGCTATAATTACGGGCCTTGAAGTAAAAAATAAAAACAACGAGTAGCATAAAAGAGACTGTGAAAGCCCGAAGGAGTTTCGCGTGGGTAAACGACGGGTAGTTTTTCCACGTGTCTTTCTTTTCACTCTCAAGGGTATGTGGTGTGCCCGAGAGTATACATATATTGAAAGTTTTATAAAACAAAAGGTCGTAATCCAAGAGATTTTAACGCTTAAATATACGCAGGTCACGCCTCTTTGTTTGTTACCACCCAATGAATATATACGTACTGCAATATATGCACTTTCGTTCATTCCACATCGCTATCTCTCGAGAGAGTCCAACTATGGTTGTAGTATAAGGGCGTTTTATAGGTTTAAATCTGTTTTATGTCCATCCGTATTCGCAATTACGACTCTACCGATTTTGTACATACGTGTATCCGATATATGGCTATGTGTAAACGTTATTTGTACATAAAGAACAAAAACTGAAAGAAGAGCTATTTCCGCTACCTTCATTTAAAACTATATATATATTAACTCTGTGAAAGTCAGTAATTCTTTATTTTCCCGAATATACATTTTTTTATTGAACCTGTTAACTTTCTGATTGATATACGTTTAAGTTTTACAAAAATAATCCATTTTCACGAGGAATAATGATAAATATTATCGATCTTTATTACATTTTTCTCGGTCAACAGTTATACATGGAGTAAAGAAAAAAATAATAAAATAAAAGATATAGCAATTCGAGAAAAAATAATGTGAGAAAATAAATGAATTCGTGTCTATAGAGAATTACAAGAATAACAACTTTTTAAAATAAAATACATTTTTAGTAACAAACGTACTGAATATATATCATTTTATTCAGTCTTTGTAGTATTAAATTTTCAGTTTTTCTTGCTACTAAAAATGTATTTTTCAACAAAAATTGAACTTCTTCGTTAAGACCTTAGCCATAATGAAATATATATTGATAAAATCTATTTCAAATTTTTATTTCAAATGGACTGTTCTCGAGTTATCACGTCCACGGCAACTGATGCTCATAAAAAAAAGGTTTTTCTGAAATGCAGCTGCAGTTCTGCCATTTTTTAATATTTTTAAACAAAAAAAATGGTACAAGTACGTGATTATATGTACTAATCGATGTTGTTTACAGTTTTTCAATAAACATTTATAGCTTTGTCGAAAAAAAAAAAGAAAAGCTCTTCGTCCGCTGCGAGTATATATAAGGCCGTAAAAATGTTATTGTACTAATTAAAAAAAAAAAAAAAGAGTCGCTTGAATAAATTTTTTGGGGCGGGTCCTCATGATGAGTAGTTTTTATATGAGACTCTTGCGTAAAAAAAAATAGTGGTGAAAAAAAAAAAGTATTTCGAGAGCGCGAGAAGTGACCACACACGTGCCAGAATATAACTAAAATATTGGATCTCTCCCACCACTATATAAAACTTCGATGAACTCTGATTCTAGAAAGACGTTAAACCAGTCACATAAAAATATAATATAGTAAGTTACGCGCTAAAGGCCAAAAACTCCCGCGGTCTTTTTGACCGACAATTATACATTATCAAATAAAGTCCACAGTCCGCCTGCGTTCTCTGGACCAAGGAACTTTGAAAAGGGAAGAATTTAAAAAAAAAAAGGAGGAGGAAATAATATTCCTAGGAATTCCTGAATGACTTTTGCTATACACACGTACATCGATGAAGAGTTCTCGAAACGATCGTAAAAATCACCGACGAGTCATTATATAAGGGACGACGATATATGTACAGACATACGTAAAATAATACAATTTAGAGGAAAAAAAAAGTTCGACTATATGAAAAAGGTTCGGAAGATGGAAAACCATAAAAACGTTAAAAAAATAAAAATAAAAATAAAGAATAAATTTAGGAAAAAGAAGTTCGATTATATAAAAGAAAGATTTGAAAGATGAAAAACCTTAAAAACGTTAAAAAAAAAATTATTATAGAGAAAATTATTAAAATGTTAGGGGAAACTGTGCAGAAAGGGATATGTGAATATTATAGAGAAATTGAGAAAGAATTACGAAAGATAAGAAGAGGAATAAGAGACGAGCAATGTTCTTAAAAGTACTTTAGATGTACAACAAAAAATGTATTATTTCGTGCATTTTCAATCACATTTGTTGGACATCGGTTAATTTTTTTAAATTTAAAATAAACTTCGATCGTGTCAGAGTGATATAAGTTATTAAAAAAATAATATGAAAAATCAATAATTATTATTTTTCTGCATGACTACTTTGATAATATTAAGTTTTTAAGTGAGAAAAAAGAAACGTTTGACTTACCAGGGCTACCTAGTGGGACGTTCAGGAGGGCTCTCCGGACTCGAGGGTACTTTTGTTGCTGACATATGCGCATTGAGTGGATACGGAATTGTTCCCATATTAGGGGCTGTGATCGGTGGTGTGATGTACGGTGTTACTCCCAAATAAGTAGGTGCACCAACATTTATTGCACTTGGCGGATAAGCGTTGTACCAGTAACCACCGGATTGTATCATGGTGGATGCTTTCCAGATCGTCATCGCTCGAATCTCTTGGTTCGCTGTCGAATGAGTTGTAAGAAAAAAAATATGATTCATCGTCGTATATTTGTGAGTTTGTTTGTTTGTTTCTTTTGATTTATGATAAATCATAAGTCAAGCCCAAGTTAAACAAAATTATCTTAGACTGATCGAATAAGACCAAGTTTCGAGGAAACATTTCGCAAAAATTCGAAGATCGGTTGTCAAAATAGAATAGTCATTTGTATTTATACAGTGCAACTTTGTCATAGAACAATATCAATTGCCATAGAATTGTAAATAATACTTGACTTTACATTAGCGATTATAAAAATGTACTTGCGTAATAATAATTATATGTATAATGTGAAGGCAAAATCATCCTCGGATTCACGTTTTTTTAAAGATAATTTTTTTTTTGAAAATTTGTATAATTGTAAATTTTTTTAATAAAAGTAAAATCTTCCTGAGCATCATATTCTCATTATAATATGATACTCATTATAACGATAATATTTACTCATTATGTAAAAAATGTGAAAAGTCTTCACCATCTGACAATTGAAATATTCATTGTTGAAAATAGAAACTTCAACATGAGATCTTACGAGAAGTTGCAAAAAATGACGATTTTAAATATTTAATAACCCCTCAATGACGTGGCAAAAGTCTTTGAAATAAAAAATCAAAGTTTCGATAATTTTTTCGATAATAAAAAAAAAGACCTAAACTTATTTTTTAATTCATGCAAGGACATTCTTAATAGTTACAGAAATGAAGTTCGACATTGATTTTACTGTTATAAAGTTAAATCATCACTTTGTCAACGCGATAAAACAGGATAAAAATTTTTTAATTTACATTTTAAAAAATATTAAAATTTTGTAAAATGAGATAAACGAAGTTTTTCGGCACATATGTTAATGAATATTCTGAAACATTTCCGAGAAAATTTTTGTCGAGTACATTCTCACGAGATGTACGTATTTATAAAAGATTCTGGAAATTCATCGATGTTTGCCAATCCGATGTAATCACTCCTGGGTGCAAATAAAAAATGATAATTGTTTGCAAAAATACGAGGTTGAAATCCATTCCTCTGATCCATTTCTGTGCTCAATTTCGTGAGGGCCTTTTTCTTTTTTTATTTGGATGTCCAACCTCCAGTCGTTTGGTTCTTTCGACTTCGTGCTTAATTGGCGGTGGTTCGTAAGATATATGTATATGTGTATTCGTGTGTGTGTGTGTGTGGATTCATTCTCAATTGTTATTAGAGTGAGGTAGCAGAGGGTTAACGATTTGCCATTTATTGGCGCGACACAAAAAGAATTTCTCTTTTAAACACTCAGGTCTCTGTCGTTTCTTTTAATCGATATTGGCCATGTCTCTCTCTCTCTCTCCTTCTCTCTCTCACGAAATTGACCGATTTACGCCCGGAGACATATACATGTATATATATGAGTAGAACGAAAATGATTCGGTGAGTTTGAAGAGATGCAATCGCCTCTCTCGGATAACGATTAGATACCTAATTAGTCGCTCTCGTCTGATCTCGAAGTAGTAAAAAAAAAATATATGTATGTATAGCACAAAGCTCCACCCCAATGTTCTGTCCGCCAATTAACGTGTTCGCCATGAAGACTCTTAGGTAACGATACACACACACATACACACACACACACTTGCATACATATGTATAGTATAAGAACGGACGATCTTAACGATTTCCATGGCTCCTCTGTCTTTATATGACCGGCGCAAAAGCCCATTAAAGAAGAAACAAACATCGAGTATGGCCATTTGCTATTGCAAAGACTACACAGGTAGTACACCATCTTATACATACGTTTACTTTATAAATTCAAACTTATTCAATAGTTTAAACGAGAGATCAACGCTGCTAACGACAACATACTAACTAAATAATTACGAGTATTCACGCGAGGACAATTATTATTTGAAGCAAACTATCAGTCTTTTCATTATCCTTTTGTATATTTTTACGACATTCGTTTGTGTTTATTCCATTTTTATCATACACTTATAAACTTTTAGTTCCAATTTTGCGAACTTCAGAAGCGATCGCACTAAACCGCACTTTTCTTTAACTTTTTTTTTAACATTATAAATTTATAGAAAATCAGGTTGAATTATAATTCAAGAAAATATCAACAAAAATACACTACGAACTGTAACCATTTTTTCCAATAAATGTGTATTATTATTTCGTAATATTTTCGTTCGAATCATCACGTATATAATATGTGAACATTCGAATCAAACGAATTTAAATCGCACTCTGATTACAGTATGGTCATGCGCCCGCATTGAACAACTTCCTGTTTTTGAATTTATGGCAATATATAGTGAGAAAGAGAGAAGAACGAACAAAGGGTGAGATCGCGGTGTATGCTTGCGTCAGCTCTCACGTTTGAAACATTATTACCGTGTGTACATCGGGTACTTTATTTATTATCAAGTGTATTAAATCTTTGAGCGTGTATGTGCTTCAGCTCGAAAGCTTTTAGTTTATATGCCTCGCATGCAAAAAAAAAACTATTGCATTATAAATAAATGGTTTATACTTGGCATCGAGTCATCTAATTTTTCGATACCAATCAACAGAGTAGAGTAAATTAAAACTCTGGGCAAGTTGACTTTCATTTTACAACACTTTTATTTACTTGAAATAAAAAAAAGCAAAACTGAAGATTACAAAACAAAACAAAAATTCGTTGGGGGAAAATAATTGGTATTTAAATTAGTACTTTAATTCATCGTCTGTTAAAATGCAATGTATTTTTTCACATACACATACACACATGCGTATAAATATAATTTGATGAAATATAAAATATATATGTGTATATCTTTTCGTAAGGATATTTTATTCGAGTTTATAATTTACGACGCGCTTGATCTGAATGAGTATTTTTTCTTGATCCACCTTCGTTAATTATATGTTCCAGTTGAGGCCTTAATCCTTGAAAAATTATATACATTAACCCTTTGCATCAAACTACACGGGATCTAATGAATTTTTCGAATGAGAATCAGAAGAAAAATATTTATAGAGACGTCAAATATTAAAAAGCAATTTTTAAATGGCGAAGTCAAACGTCCTGCGTATATAACTTCGAGATTTCGATTTTTCAAACTTTAATTTAATATCATTCAAAAACGCACAGGTTTATCGGGAATCTAAGGTCATTTTACTAATGTAATTATCACATTTTACTTCCAATGATACCTTAATATTTATTTCCTTTGAAGTATGCAAATTAACGAGGCGATTTAAATTATTTGTCTATACAGAACGTACATTATTTACTCTATGTACGAAAGTCATTTATTTGTATAGTTCATGCACATCGCATTCGGTGAACAACTAAACTTTAGACAAGATTGTATGGTGAATCATACAATTTTTATCAAAGTTAATAAATTAATTTATTCTGTCTGATTTATAAAAAAAAATGTATATTGTGTTCGTTAGTGTGATACAATCATTGCAACAATGATCGTGTTCGATTCAGTTTTTTTTTTTTTTCATATTTTCCAATGGGATTCAATCTCAAGTTTACATGATTGTTTATGATAATATGATTATTTCATTGTTTTAACAGTAAAAAAATCGTCATTTTTATTGAAATCATCATCGTAAAAACAAAACAAAAGACGAATAGACATTGATGACATTGTATCTAAGGTACAACTTTTCAATACTTGGCGCTCGTTTTAACTGTTTTTGACGTTGTTACAACTTATAAAAAATCTCTTAGTTTTTATGTATTTTCAATGCTTGAGAATTTATTTTATTTTTTTCAATGAAATGAAGAGAACTGTGGGTAGAGCATGACGAAAAGGAAAAAAGAGATGGCAAGATCAGTCTGCGAGAAGTTGAAAATAATAATAATGACATACGGGAGTCTGGCGCTCGCGAAAAATTCATCTCTACTGGTAAATTATATTTTAATAGCATCGGCCCGACTCACCAGTGGTAAGCCCCGCAAGCATCTCTTTTGAGTGTAACATGCCGCCCAACGTTTTGCGGAATGAGAAAATCGAGTACATCTTTCTCTTACTTGGAGTGCATTTTTTTTCTCGCCCGCAAACACAAACTCTCCAAGGTATTATTTGAGCACTTATTTTTATTTAACATATGCCATGTAATATCCGCTACTATGTGTCGGAAATTTGTCGATTTGTATAAATGCGAACTGTTTTCCGATCATTTTGACACTATGTCGCATCACGTGTTGGATCTTTTTTTTCTAATTTAATGTATCATATTCATTGCCATTTTTATTCCCTTCGTAATAACAAAAATATATGTAATTTAGGGAAAAATATGAAAAACAGCATCATGTTTTTGGTGATGAAAAAAACATGATTGAACATACAAAAAATGAATATATGTTTCCTCTACTGAGTTTGCAGAGCTAAAAGCTTTTAGATAACTAAACCATTGATGTGTTTGTGATTTAGTTAAATAAAATTATATTCGATTCATAGGAAACTTCATCTTACCAAATAGAATATCTACTGTAATGAATTAAAATTTATGTATTCAAATTTATCAGAATAAATGTTTGATTATCTGGAAAAATAAGAATAAATGGCAAGTTAACGCAAAATGAAATGAGGTGAGAAAAGATTATGAAAACTCAAACTCCGTACAAATAATTATTGTATGGGCTATATATATATCCTTAGAAATAGTCTTTGTCGGGTGCAGCTGCGTATATATATAAAAATGACCGAAGCGAGGGCCGAATGAGTACTTTTTAACTACCATAACTTCCGGTCTCCCACTTACGAGAAGTTTCTGACGTCACTTCCACCTTATAATTTTTTTCGTAAAATTCTCTTTCTCCCTCTTTCACTGTTCATACTTATATTCATAAAGAACATTTGTAAAACGAGTATTTTACAAAGATGGTAACGAAGTTACGGAAGCTTCTAACAATAGACCGTTTCCATCAAAACGACAGTGCTTCGATTGAATTTGAATTTTTAGTGAAATTCGCCTTATGAAAACATGTCGGAATAAGAGTGAACAGTGTATTTGTACCAATTTTTTCCCCCCTGAGCGTATTTATGTCGTTTGTTTTATTTTATTAATTTTTTTATTATTTTAACACTTTGTTTTCAGCTCGCTACATACGATGATGGAAACATTAAAATCTTATAGTTGAAAGATCATTTCGGAATTTTTGTTTCTGCAGTTGGACTCACGACAAAAAAAAACATCTGGCAGTATAATATATTCGACGAATCTTTTAAAGTCAAAGATCACGTGAAAAAGAGAGGAATATATCTGCGAGGCGGTATTGAGCGTATGCATATAAGTATCTCACTTTCGTGAAGGGAACCCGCTCGTCGCCTCGAAGGGGTCTTTTACGACACGAAACGCGAGGTGAGTTCGCGAGGGCATTTTCACTGGCTTGGTCCGCTCGAGACGCTTTTACATATCGTAAAGAGCAAAGCGTCTGTGCGAGGGCAGAAAACAGAAAGAACGAGTGAGAGAGAGAGGGTGAGAGAGTGAGAGAGAACGAGAGATTCTGCAAGCAGCCTAAGGAGCTGCGTATAAATCGGACCCGGAGTCTGTAGCTGTTATGTCTCCCGCGTGCTGCTTCGACCATTTACGATTTTATACTCACTCACTGATTCTCTTTCTCACTACAGACCACCACAAGTAAAATCCCAAGAGAGCAAAACACGCCGAATACATGGCAAGTGAAATAACAGTGTAATAAAGAGATACATAGATTACGAGTATCGCAAAACGCTTTGTTTTGTTTTCTATCAGAAATGGAAAAAAAACGTTTCTCATCTTTTACTCATATACAAGAATCACTTTTTAACTCATCTTAATTACAATATATATTTTTTTTTTCGTTCATTAAAATTATCAGTTTTATTCAGAATCATTGGCGACAAAAAGCAAAATGTTTATTCACTAACCAGAATAATTCGGATTTAATGTTCATTGATTTGATTTGTGAAAAAAACAAAAACACATTTTGTCACGTTTTATTTTATTTTTCATTTGATAAAACGTTTTGATTCGATGTTATATTAAAAAAGTTTCATTCAATTTCGAACAAAATTTATTACGTCAGAGAAGAAAAATTATTTGCATTTGATACAATTTATTTCATCAAATCCAAGAAAATAAATCAAGTCGAAAACTGCAAGATTTAGAGCTTGACGCTTTTATATATATAGATATAATATCGTTTAGAGATCATGGCTCGCTGACAAAATGAAATTTGTCAGTATATGCATGTGTACAGACATTTATTTGCAGACAGATTTAAATGTGTATCGCGTAAAATTTTCCGTTCGTTAATCATATAAAATGATAATGATAATAATA
>JABMBV010080265.1:0-12694 GCA_018906735.1 Mesochorus sp. PSUC_FEM 10030011 | reverse complement strand
AGATTTACTTTTTCTTCTCTCAACGTCTGTGGTTTTTCGAGAATTTTCTTTGCAATTTCAACAGAGAAAGGCGTCCCATTATTCTCGATAAGAAAATACGAGAGGCAGAGAGGGTCAATTTTATGCACTTGGCATTTTCTCTCTCACTCTCCCTCTCATTCTTTTCGAAGCAATCGTTATCTCTTTCGAACTTTCTCTGCACACAATATGTATATATATATCATATCCACGCCCAAGCCCTCTTTATCTCTATTTCTTCTTTTCCGCTCAACAGACATAACCCGCAGTACTATCATCTCAATTTCAATAATGCCGTCGAGAAAAAAATGGAATAAGAGGGAAAACTCTTTCTACTCAAGCATCAGAGTCCGTGGTTCTCTATCTCCTTCTCCTATTCTTTATAGAGTTTTTTTCGTTTCCCCATCAGTATACTTATACTTCGAATACCGATCTCTTTCACAGATTCCAATACAGAAACGAAGAGAATAAAGGAGAAAGAGAGAGGAAGAAACGATAAGGAGATTGAGCTTTTTTTCTCTTAGTGCTGGTTAAAAAGCTGCCCCTTTTCACACGCTTTTGTTCTTCATTCTTTGAGCGTAGTGTGGCCATCGCAGCCCTTTTTTATATCTTTTTTTTTCACCAAAAGAACCTTTTCGGTCTCGACGCGACAGCTTTCTTCCTTCTCCTTTATTTTTCTTTATCTTCCCATTTATCCAAAACTGACTGAACATGCCCGAGCACACCAATGATCAGAAAAATAAAATCTTGCTATCTCTATAAAGGAATCATAACATCTTCCTTCGTAATTAAACTCTCCTGTAAATAAAAAGTATGCTTCCGAACTGTATATATAATTTATTATGAAACAAAATATTTTGTTTGCTCTGAAGATTTAATAACGATTGATCATAATTATACGAGCTAGTGAAAAATAATTAAATAAAAATCAAGAAGTCGTTGAAATGATAAAAAATAAAATAATATATAATTGATAGGAAACAATTCGTTCAAATGTAACTGTAATTATCTTCGTACAATATCATTAAAAGTCTTTAATATTTCAGGAGTTAGAAGACTATTTAACGCCAATTTGAATCAAATATGAGCATGTATTATAGAAAAACAGACAATTTTGGTGTGACATACGTGTACAATGGACATCTCATGTACCGAAAGCTTAAACAAATACAATTTATAACTTTAACCGTTTCTCTGTTATTACAAAGTGCAGTGGTGGCTTTCCCTTAGCTTAGTCGGTCCACCCCTGTGATTATAACATTGAAATTAAATGTTAAAGCGGCGTAAAATAGGTTGAACGAGTAAACCGTGAAAATATTTGACGCTGATAAAAAAAAGTGACATAAAGTGGTTTAGTCGATGTGCGATAGGTTCCCGGAAAGCTTTAAAAATTCTTCGTCAAAGTTCCGATTATTATGGTAATATAACCGTCATTGAAATCGGCCCCAATTCGACCAAATCAATATTCATGGACTGTCGTCGGATAGCAAACGGTGGAAGGTCTTTGGGTTAATTAATTAACGAAAGAAGAAGAGAGAAGAAAGAAAAGAAAAAAACGAACGAACTAACCAAAGCTGAAAAAGGGAAACGTAAAAAAGTAAAAGAAAACTACGCCAACCTTTCTCTGTACAATGCAAGGAAAACTCTGCCAACACTGTTTTTTTGACCAAGTTACATGTCGTCGTATTCTTTTTTCCTTCATCAGAGACCAACTCACGGTGATGTTCTCCAGTTACACAAATACAAATCCACACCGTCACAGCATTTTGAAACCATCTTCTGGAATACAATTGCGCAACTTTGAGTGTCACGTGACGAATAACAATGCGACCAGGTAATAAGCAAAAAAGAGACAGAAAAACTTTTGACACCCTTCGTATTTTTCTCGCTTTCCTCCTTCGAATCTTATGTATACAATGTAGTTTTTTATTCACCAATCTAATCCGTTTTCAGCGATTTTTTAAGCTTGTTGAATATTGAACGGAGTTAAGAGAAAAAAAAGGAAAATAAAAAATATAAAGACGAACAAAGAGAGAGCTAGAGAGAAATATAATAGTATTGTAAAAGTGTAAATATTATATGGAGATTTATTAACTTTCCGAAAGACGACAAGATTGCCTGATAAAAATATGTATGTGAATCCATAAGCAAAATGTAAATCTTGAATATCAATACGAATCAGTACATGTTTACTCAAATTAATTGATATTTTTTCAAACATTTTCTATTTAAGCAAATATACTGTTTTTTCATAAATCATCTATAATATATTTTTTCTGAAATATATTATAAAACTCTAAATTTTCCTAACAATGCTTAACAAAAAGAAATGAAAAAAATCTTTTCAATACATTTTTATTTAATTTAACGTTTCAATAGGAAACTAAGAGCAACCTCCCTGGCGTTATATCACTTTTCAATGTAAATCGTTTTCATGATCGTAAATAATATCAATGTGATAATGTGCGAATACGCGTGAATATCTCGTTTCGTTGAATAATTGTCGAGAGTGGATGAAAATTTCCATAGACGAGCGCGAAACTTCGATAAGGAGAAGGAACTGTGATGGTAAGCTCTGACCCCGTGATAACGAAGGCGAGGGATCGCTTTCTTCGACCTTAATAAGCGCGAAGGCTTAACGAGGCTACTTCCTTCATTCCGTCCATGGTTGAATCTTTGCCTTGTGGAGTTTCTACCCATGCACATGTATATACCCAAAGAAAGAGGGAGGAAAAGAGAGAGAGAGAGAGAGAGAGAGAGAGAGAGAGAGAGAGAGAGAGAGAGAGAGAAAATATGAACGTACATAGTCTGATGCTCCTCTGGGTGTGCTGAATCTTGAATTTTCGCTACCGGAAAGTTGCAGTATGGTATATTGATATATATATCCATAGAGAAAAGGGAAAGAAGGGTCCGGGGGTGGAAAGCACTTTACTTCGATCCGTCATAGTTCGCTCGGGATGTTTCGTGGGTAGATAAGGAGGAAGATACACTGAAGGTACTCTTGAAAAAGTTGCTATATGTATCGAAGGTTACATATAGCTATACCGGTAACGGAATCAACAAGACAGCTTGAGTAAACAGGAAAGGTGCCCGATGTAAATTTTCGAATGATACGCGCTTGTTACTTTATTTTATATTTTTTTACACGATATATTATTAGGGAAATAACTTTATAGATGATATGGGTGGAGGAAGATCACAGTTTATTTCTAAATTCGCGTCAGCAATATGAAAAGCTGGTAACAGTCACGTCCCTTCAACTGATCGGATCTCGTCTCCATAGGAAGAGCAAAAGAGATGAGGAAAGCGGGTACACTCGACGAAAAGTCAGATTGTCTGGTCCATTAGAATGTCCTCACTTCTCTCCTTCTCTCTCTTCCTCTCTCTTCTGGTCTCACGATGGATTGCGATCACGCGGAAAGATCTCCGGCTCTTGCTGGTAATTCCGGCAGGATCTCCTGGACCGAAGACGCTGGCAAAAAGAGAGAGAGAGAGAGAGAGAGAGAGAGAGAGAAACGAAGAGGAAAATGTATATGTATATAGTGCGTCTACGGTCGAAGAACTTAAATTCGAGGGAGGAAATCGAGACATCTTCGACTGAGTTGACGTCGTTTACCTCCTTCTCGTCTTTCATTTCCTCTCTTTCTTTGTGTCCCAATCTCTTTCAACTATTCTCTCTCTCTCTCGTCCTTTCTCCTCCCGGGTCGTTCTTGATCGGCTTTACCCATTCTCTCTCTCTCTCTCTCTCTCTTTTCCTCTCCCTCTCTTTTCCTCTCAATCCCTGTCTCCTGTTTTCCACCTAGACATTTCTAACTTACCGGTGCGATATCGCCTTCGGGCCATCCCGGCTAGCTTCTACAGGAGAACTTTTACTTTGGCTCCGAGGTGCAAAAGCGTATTCTCTCTGTCTTTCCTATTCTCTCACTTCGTCATCCATGCTCATACTTCCGTTTCTATCTCAGTCTCTTCCCTCCTACTCCTCCCTTCATCTCTCCCTACTCTAAAGTCCCACAGTAGCAGAGAGCAGAGAAGTACAGCCGGCTTGGCTGGTCGAGATAGCATTGTCGCACGGAGGAACCGGATTTTGCTGCTAAATTAGATCGTTGGGAAAACCGGTGCAGAATATTATTTGCTTGCCAGCGTATGTGTGTATGTGTGTCTATGTGTTCCAATGCTGGTACTTCAGCTCAACTATCCGCGAGCCTTTTCCTCCCTACCTCCAACTTTCACCGTCCTTATTCTAGAGCTTTTATATTATATAGTTTTGCCAACTGGGCGAGAAACAACGAGAACATTTTTTTTTTTGCTAGCTAGTTCGTTTTTACCGTCCCTATTCTCGAACACTTTTTTCTACTCTGTTCTCTTCTCTCTGATTCCCATTTTGGTTCCCCTCATTTTGACTCCCTTGTCGCAACGAACGTTGCAGATGTACATACAAAAAATGTCCTATTTTTAATGAACATCTCAATTCTTTTTTTTTCACCGAAAACTCTGAATTTCGTACGATAAAGTTTTAGATAAAAATTCTGAAGGGATCAATTACTGGTGGCCTCGAAGAACATTTAAAAATCAGCTTTTAAAATACTTATATAAATGTAGTTTAAATCCCACAACTTTATCAATGTAGGGATACATTTTTCGTCACTTTGAAAATCGTCGAGTTTTAGAGGCCAGCATCATTTCACCCTTTCGGGACTTTCCAACTGTAGGGGGCCTCAACCTTTCTTACCCATAAATTTTCATAAAAGTAAAGTGTGTGCGTTTAAAATGAGACAGCTTGGATATAAAAGCCGAGGAGGGAAAATTCAATTATAGAAAATTTTTTATACGATCGTTTTTTTCTTCCATTGCACAGTAAAAAAAAATAGGGATAGTTGATGTGCCAAGCGTCGTGAAAATATGTGGACACGTTTACAATGGGTATACGTCTTTCCCTCGCATCACTCTTTTTCTTGGTACGTTTCTCGCGCTTCAAAACTTCTCCACACAATGTTTTTCGCTCTCCATTTGCTCCAATGCTCTCTTCGTTCAACAATATTCTTGTAATCGTCCCGGATAATGGTGTACTACGCGCTAAGAACTTTCCGTTGTCTACATACATACAGAGAGAAAAAGGACGTGGCGGAGATGGAACGGAGAAAAAAAAATGGCGGAAGTGTCCGTGTTACAGCGTCATTTCGCCCGCAGTGTAACGTCCTCGAGTGAGAACACGAATGAAGTATATAGAGATCTGAAGTAAGGATTCTTTCTCCTGACCCCCTCGCATCCTCGTGCAAAATGCGTCTTGGGAGAAAACGCTTCGTAAAACACTAACAAAGTACAAAGCGCACGTCCTCGAGGCCAAGAAAGCTCAAGCTCAATGTGGCATCTCTCTCTCTCTCTCTCTCTCTCTCTCTCTCTCTCGCTCTTCACTTTGCTGTCTCAAGCGCATACGACCATTACCGTTTACGACGATAGAGACCTTGTCGCGCTCGAGGATTCGCGCCAGTTATCGTTACTCTTGAATCATTTTACCCCAGCAAATTGCAAATTTTACCGTCACTGGTTGCGCAACTTTACGAACGTGCAATTTTTTTTTTCTTTCTTTCTCTTCAATCCCGTGCACTCTCGGTGATACGAAACAATTTTCTAGAGGTTTTTCACATCTTGTTATATTCGTAACGAACGAATAAGAAACGCGGTGTGCTTGGAAGTCGAGATATTGAGGAAAGAAAAATCGAAAGATTTTGAAAATAAAATAGTACGTGAAATCCTTGGCTGACTATCGAAGTCGATCGATCTTGAGCAAAAAAATACAAATATATTTCTACTTTTTATATTACTTAAATTCTCTTGATAAATTTTATATTGATTTAATTAAAATAAGAAGTGAAAATATATGTTTATTTGTTTTTATTAATTAAATTATGCTAATAAATTTTATATGCGTTCAACTTAAATTATATTGTTACGTCCCCAGGTTTTGCCTAGGAATAAAATGCCAACACAATAGAAATAATACATTTTATAATTTTCATTAAACTGGACAAGAGACCGCGTCAGCGAGAACTTTCAACTTGATCCTTTCTCTCAATTGTAAAATTATGAAAAATAATCCAGAGAATAACATCCGAAGCTCGAAGAGACAGTCGCGGTCCTACTTTCGACCGAGATGTTCAAAACTTAAATACAACCGAGCGACTCAAATCCGGACATTTTGAATATTTCTGAAAATTAAATAAATCCGCTACACGTCTTGGATTATAATTTGAAACACTATTTTGTAAATCAATTTAAAGTGTTTATAAAAATAAATCTTGTGAAAATTTGTTATAAACGTGTGTGAAGATTAATATTCTCCCTTCCTCAAATCATCTACAAAAAAAAAACTTTTCACATTACGTTCAGATTTTTCTTAACAAAAATAAAAATAAAATATTATTCAGAACGTAACAATATTAAGAAATTAAAATCCATATAAAGCTTCATTACTTTTGACTTTTATATTTCCTAGAGACATTTTTCAAACGATTTTATCTTCATAAGTATTCCCCGCGGTAATAAAATCCACGTTCACTATTCGAATGAAAGCCTGAAGAACCAAAAGCCTCAAAGGAAAAATTTAAAAAAATGCAAATATCACATGATTCAATGATATTTCTCTCAATCAATAATCTTGACGCTACCTTTTTATTTCGAGATAATCCCGGAAATTGAGTCAGACAGATTCGCAATCACCGTAATATGATGAATAAAAGAAAAGGTTAAAAATAAAATAAAATAAAATAAAATAAAATGGAAGAAAAAGGACGATGAAAAAAGTCTCCAGGGCTGAGGCAGGATTTTCAGAGACGGGTCGGCCCTCCCTCCGACCTCTATTCGATTATCACCGTGGCTAAGTAATTTATCGCTACTGTACCCAAGTACTCGGTCGTAATCGCCAATATATACATATATACACATTCTATATACTTTGTTCCGCTTTCCGAGCATCCTCAAACTCTCCTAGTTGAAGTGCAATCTAAAACTTTTACTTTACACTCTTGCGATAAATTTATTACATTTGTCGCTATATTTTTACAGTAAAAAATCAAATTTTCTCCCCTCTCTTATACTCTTTCTATCTCTCTTTCTCATGATCGTTTACCGATAATCGATTAAATTCCGTCTCCGCCTCATTCATACAATCGTAGCCGTGGGTGCAATCCCTCGAATTACTTCTCACTATTGGACACACTCATACACACACACACACACACACACACATGCACACACATTTTCCCTGCTGTTACAACACACCTACATGCCATCCTCTCCTGAATAGCCTTGGCTCTGTTTGGTACAGTGAGTGAGCTGTGTATATGTATAGAGAATGTTCACCGGTTTGCCAGAAGGGTCGCACCGGGGGTCGCCTCGACATGAAACTCGCATTACAGGAATCAGGCAATCGTCGACGTGGGAGCCGCTCCTGGTATACGTATTGCTGCTGCCAGGATGATCAGAGAGTCTGAATACGCATCCACGTTTCGGCTACCAATCTCGTTAGCAGCGATACGCGCAAAAGAACGTAGCGTGTTCCATTTGATTGTAAAAAAGAAAATAAAAATAAATGAATTAACAAAAAAATATATATATCGAGAAAAAGAGTAAGCGAACAGAACCGAGGTTTACGAAAAGCTTTGATTTAATTGGAAAGGTCGGGATACGAGAATGTAAAAAAAAAGGGTTTCTTTACAGGGAGAAACAATAAATAATGAAAATCGTACGTCATATAGCTGCAGGGTAATCCGATTGTCGAGAAATAATTGCATGGCTCGAAAACGAAGAGACAACTCGCTCATTTTGCCAACTCCGCGATCTAGTGGGTGATAAATAAATTCGAACGTGGCAAAAATAAAGAACTGTCAATTCGCTTTCGAGGCTGGAGAAAGAGTCGTTAAATTTTCCAGATTATCAAGATTTGGTGTTCACGAGAATTTTTTAAAATTGTAAAATTGAATCTCATAATAATACGAGTTATAATTATTATTTATAGACTTATCGTTTTATTTATTAATGACACCGAAACAATCAATTGTTTCAAAGAAGAAAAAAAACATTAGTAACATTTTTACGTTTCCGTCTGCATCCTACGGATTTGGGAGCTTCGATCGATCATTAATATTCTTTATGTACACCATAGTAAAAATAAAAATAAAAACTATGCAAGAAGATCCCAGTCTATCAACACGAAACATTTTCGACAATCTCATATTGACGGCGTACAATTATCGATGATGTGAATGAATAATAATAAGCCATTCGTGCGTCATTCGGGCGTTTGTTCATACAGAATCGCCTGCAAATGAAATATATTGTACCGCGACATGTACGAAATTGCCGACTTTTGAAGAATGTCAGCATATACGTGAACATAACGTGCATAACATTATATGCACAGGTGAAGATGAAACGACCTTGAATGAGTAAATACACAAAGCAAGAAAGTACGATCGACTGTAGCAGCCTGAGGAAATGTGTGTATATAAATACGTACGAGGTGTCAAAAAAAAAATCATAAAAATCTTCAGAGGCAATCAAGGGAGCATAAAACTCTGGATAGGAAAGTCCTAAAAAATGGTTTAAATTAAACAACCCTCAACGAGTTGATCAAAACTTTTTCAACAGCCAATCAAAGCCTTCGGTTGAAAAAAGAATGAAAAGATTCTAAAACTTTGTAATATAAACAATCGAAAATTTCATCATCTCGCTTAATATAGTTCTTTTTTTCTTTTATAAACTATGCAGGACACTTTCATCCAGAGCCGTAGGTTCT
Source organism: Mesochorus sp. PSUC_FEM 10030011 (assembly GCA_018906735.1). NCBI lineage: Eukaryota > Metazoa > Arthropoda > Insecta > Hymenoptera > Ichneumonidae > Mesochorus > Mesochorus sp. PSUC_FEM 10030011. Next base: position 3,882 of record JABMBV010080265.1, on the reverse strand, counting down.
GTCGACCCTCCAGACGTTTTCTGCAAATTTCGAGCCACCCTGTACATGCATCCGAGAAAAATGGAGAGAAGAATATAAACCTAGAGATGCACCGTGTTATAGCAATGGAACCTGCTGTTCGTCATTTCGTTTTTTTTCTCCCTCACGTTCTTCAGTCTTTTTTTTTATACTTTTTTTGTTTTTATTTTTTTTTCATTCGCAAACAGGTTTGGAACAGACGTTCACGGATGGTAAAAGACGTGGGCCAGTGGCACAGTCGTAAAATTCTACTGGAATCGTCCACCAACTAAAATCCACTTAGCTTGTCACTTTATACCTCCTACGAACTCTCTGTACACAAGTATTCCACATACAGTCATTTTTATATAAAGATGGTGAAGAGAGGGGGATGGAAGAGGCAAGAGAAAGATAGATAATGGCAAATAGCGGTTAATGCGAAAGGCTCACTTGCAACTCTACCGTAGTTACATTTCCACTGGAAATTCAAAAAGTTTATTAGATAAAATTATGCCGTAACTTCCCTTCCTAATTACAACAACTAATTGCCACTACGTTTAATAAAAGTATTAAATAAAAATGTCTAAGGCTCCATCAAAATTATAAATTCTATTTTAATAACATTAAAAAATGAAGAGAGATAACCAATGAATAAATGAACTCTCTATTCACAACTTTACTTGAAACTGTGACTTATAACTACAAGCAATTTTATCGATTAATTGCCAGTAGTTATATTCTTGTAATGACCTTCATTATAACTATCGGCTTTTCACGTTTACTCGCAGGTGAGAAGCGATGACGTATCTTGTGTATATATTTTTTGTTTTAATTTTAACATTGATAAGGAAAATTATTGGATATCGGTTTACTTCTGCTAGAGAATAAAAAACTTTTATCGAATCGTCATTTGTTGCATGAGAACACTTGAATAATCAAGAGACGCGGTAGCATCTCGTCGCCATGTTATTAAAAATAAAAATTATAAATGAAAAAAATATATATCAACTTTGTTCAGCTTTTTATTATTTCTGTCATTCCCTCATTTTATTCATTTTCAAGAGGGATGCGTTCGAGTAAAACAAAACGAGAGACAAAAGAGTAAGGAGACAAAAACGTTTTACTCTCGTCCGTACTAAAAAGTGGTCAAATGTCACGTGTATGAATAAAAAAAAATAAAAAAACACGAGTAAAAAAATTCAATATGCGTGGTGACAATGGTCAGGGAACCGAACATTTATTGACAGTAAAAACTTTTACCTCGCATATTTGAACGATAAATTTTACGGGTATATTCGTCCGAATAAAATTTTACAAAATTAAAAATAAATTAAATGACGTTAAAATTGCATTTCAATTTACTCATGTACCACATATTCCTCGAATGAAAATGTGTGTTTTTTTTTTCTTTCAATTTTCCAGTTGAACGTGAATTTCCGTCGAAAATTCATTAACAATATTTTTCATCACCACGATCATATTATACTGTTTTATTTTTTTTCAAAGCAATTTTTTACGCCACCATCGTTTAAAACCACATCACGTATGATACAATTTTATAGTCAGCGTGTTTTTTTTTCCCCCGAGAAAAAAAACAATAACTCCATTAATTGAACTTCTGCGCGGGACGTTCCGTTTGAAGTCAAACCTTTTTTTGCTAACATAATTTTTATTGTAATTTGATTTTTAATTATTTCAATCATTTTTTAGTGTTTACTATTAACATATAAAAAATTTTTTTTTTCATTTATTTTGGGATTGACCAATAGTTTCTACAGACAAAAATCATCGAAATTAACACGGAATATCCCGTGTATGTGACGTCAGTATATATAGAGATCCGTGAGTGAATGTCGCGGACATGGGCATAACGTTTTCATTTGCATCAACTGTCATGAAGTACGGACATGCATGGAGCGATAATGTATCATGAAAATAGTGCATTTGCAAACGACAATACTTAACGAACGCACAGTTACGGGCTTGAAGTTACATCGAGTATTTTTTTTGTTTTGAAATTTATTTGTTTAAAATATTTACCACACGGGAAACAAATTTCCAACGCAACATTTCGAGACTTGAAAATTTCCAATACAGATGATATTAATGACATGAAAAACATTTTAATTTCCGGGTTCCATTCGTGACAATGATGGTAAATGTACGCACACTAAAGGTGGAACGGAATATCCGGGGAGGTATGAGGGGAGGAAAAAAACAAAGTCAGAGAGCAAACTCATCGCATACGTAATTACGCGCGATCAAAGAGCGCGCATAACCGGAACTTCGCCACGAGCTAGTGCACGAAAACGTGCGGGAATTCATTGCAACAGGCGCAACAATACTCACCCACTTGCTGATTTTATGTACTAAAAATTAAAACACCATTTCTTTACTCGAATCAATTATCTATATAATATTTAAAATATCTGAACAGATTACTAGAAATAAAAAAAAATCATGAATCTTCGAATCTTTAAATTTCCTACTGAACTTTCGATCAAGAATGTACGTGGCTTTCCCTCTTCCTTTTGTGAGCCGCGATTTTTATAATACATCAGTCCCCACACGAACTAAATGTGTATATATATATATACACAATATATATACATTTTATTTACTATATACATTTTGTTTATATGCTGCGAGATCCGCTATCAAGGTCGGAATCACCCGTGGATTCTCCCGGGATTTTCCCGACCCTGAACGTGAAATGACAATCGCTGCCTATCGTTTTTTTTTGTTTCAACCTGACAATAGTTATCGACGTGACGGTGATTCAAGGGAACTATTGTTATCGTGCAAAACAAATGTTTATGAGAAATTGAATTGAACAATTTTGATGCGAAATATTTCCTTGGTGAGATTAAAAACTATTTAAGAAAGGAGGAAATCAACATTCTTATCTTTTTTATTAACAATTCGTCCATAAACTGGAATATGAAAATTCGTAACCACAACGATCACACTTGAATGAATTTTTATTTGAATCACGAGCGAAAGCTTTCACGATTAAAAATGATGAATATCATTTTTTTATATTATCAACACAAAGAACATTTGTCGAAGCTATCGCGTATCAATAGAACGGATTGAAAAAACGATATCGCTTGAAAAACGTCAACAAGGATATACATGCGAGCAACAAAGATTAGCCTTATCTCGCATGAATTAACGATCTCTTCGAACCATCTGAACTGTCAAAAGTTGAGCGAAAATTTATGAGATTATCGATGAATCAATAAAAATCGAACTTCATCTATCCCACGATTGAGAAAATACACTTTTTACATGAATTAGTCGTACTTATTCAAAGTAACCAAAGAAGAAATAAACATTATTTTCAAAAATCTTTATGATCTAAATCGACGAATTTAAATGAAATATTTAAAAAAAATGGAGACGAACAAAACATTTTTCAATTCAACCAAGTACATACAGAAGGGTGAAAGATTTTATTCGTGGAGAGGGTTGAAAAAAGACGAAACGTACCTCAAATTATCGTGCCAGCATCGTTTAATGTTATTAATATTATTTCACGTGGCTCCAAGATTTTCAGTGGTAAACACGTCGAGAGAACGATCTTGAAACTTTATTCAAGGCGCAAAAGAAACGCAATGCGCATCGCAAAATGCATACATCTCTTTGCACGACGTTTGTATGTAAGTGTATATATGTTCTTAAACGTGACGAAGAATGTCGCGTCGTAGATTTGACCAGTGGTGGATAAGAGTGACAAATGTGCGGAGAGTCTAACGAGAAGAGAACCAACGCGTGACGCGTCCGACACGCGACTACGAGAGAGCCGTGAATACCGCGAGGACTCGACAAGAGCGCGAGCGTGCTATATATATGTTGCCAAATATATATATACATATATGTATA
>JABMBV010080154.1:0-12694 GCA_018906735.1 Mesochorus sp. PSUC_FEM 10030011 | reverse complement strand
TGAATTGCAACGTAAACGTTTGAGAAAGGGGACGGGGGCGAGCGCGATAAGATCTGTTCTCGAGCTTGCGCAACTGACGACGGGCCGATTACGGGAGCCAATCTCTCTCTCTCTCTCTCTCTCTCTCTATATATATATATACACACACACACGTTGAAAGAGAGAGAGACAGAGAGAGACATATATACATGTGTACCAGCAAACGAGAGTACAGAACTGCTGGCAAGTCTGTGGACCCAAGCTCGGTGTGGTCCCAGTCGTTTCGTTCATACATGTTACTATAATGGGTAAAAGTTTGCCACGAGTTTACGAGAGAGGGAAGGGGAGAGAGGGAGGGAGGGAGGGAGGGAGGGAGGAGGTGAAGGAGAAGGAGGAGGGAAAGAAGGCAAGCGTTACAATAGTTGGCAACTCGATATGTTTCCTACATACCATAAAACACGAGGCGAGCATGGGACAAGAGAGGAGAGCAAGAGAGTGGAATTGTAGCGATATAATTTTATCGTTCTTATAAAAACTGCACTTCGGTGTACGACAATGTTTCTTTTTATTTTAAATTAAACAAATTGAAAAAAAAATGAAAAAGAGATGGACGAGGATGAGCAATATGTACGAACGATCTAGGTTGCAATGCGTGTGATATTCGACTGCATGCTATATATTGTTGTACATGTATATAAATATAAAGCGACGTTTATATAGTTATATATATAGTGTACGTGTACACTTGGCAGCGCACGCAACGTGTTATATAGAAAACGATCGGTGCGGCGTGGCTATGAATCAACGAGTACGCGATGATAAGTCGTTTCCCATCGAGACGTAAAAATCATCAAATTTATTACGTTTAGTCGTTTATGCGTGTGTATTTATATGCGGTAACAGACGGGGAAATATTTCACATTGGCAATGGCAAATCTTTAACGATAAACTACTCGTGCGAGCTCTCGCTGCTCCGCTACAGGCCCGTGAGAAAAAACATTTATATTCGCGGACATTATTTTCTGAATCCAGATCGAGCCAACATTAATTTTTTTTTCTTTTTCCAATAATCTATACTTTAATCCAATCTAAAGTCTACGACCACTTTTTTCAAAGTTGTGTCGGACCGATTCTTTTCAAATTTTATAAACACTTTTTACGCATAAAATACCACCCCTCTAATAACTTTTTAATAATTAATAACTAACTAAAAATAATTTTCTCATTTTTCTCATTTTCGTTCGTATGATATTTCGTATTGTGAGAAAATTGTCAACACCGTGAAAGATCGTGAAACATATACGGACGAGAGGTTGCACCTATAGGGATTAACCACGATATACCGCTAGCCCATCGAGATGAGACGCGACGGGATGCGGACGCGAAAGAGGCGAAAGAGGTGGAGAAGGCGGAGGAGGGACGGTGACGCCGAGACACAAACCACAATGAAGACGCGCTCCCGACGATTCGTTCACGTTTTCTTCATGCTCATTTTATATTTTATATTTTTCGTTCTCCCGTTCGTACAATAGATCGTAATTATTCGCAATGTATCTACTCCGTTTGGTATATCACGTCGTCGAGGTTCACTCGCTAAAGAAAGAAAGAAAGAAAGAAAGAAAGAAAGAAAGAGAGAGAGGGAGGGAGGGAGGGAGGGAGGGAGAGTGGGAGAAACGAGGGAGTCTAATGAATCAAGTTGATTAGACTCTTTGCGGTGCGACATGTGCAAAAATATTAGTGGGGTTGTTTTTTTGCCACTTTTCTGCGTTTACCGTAGAAATTTCATATAATTCCGTTGAACTGTTACCAAATAAAACGCGTTTAAAGTTTCGAGGTGGAGCCAGGCGTACGTAACCTATTTGTTCGTATAACCGGTTTATTTCTGGCAACACTTGAGATTTTACTAGACAGGGTTCTTTTTATCCTTTTGATACAAGTCGGGGAAAAAAAGGAAAAAAAGGAAAAAAAAACCATCGTATTATTTTACCGAGAAAAGAGGTTCGTAAATATGCTCGATTGAAAATATATAAAAGTTGAAAAGAATAAGGGAAAGACTACGGCGTCTGAGAGTCTTGTACTATCGTATATATAAAACAAGTGTAGGTATATATATATACGTATAGTATAGTTGAAGATGAATAGTAGGGATGGACAGACAGGGGGAGTGGCAGAACCAGGGGAGGCTCAAGGTCGGTCACACTGTCAGCAGGCCAGAAGCCTCGGTCGAGAGCCGAAATATCAACACGAGAGAGACGAGGCGAGAGCGAAGGAGCGATTGCGTGGTTTTGAGAGACTCACCCCACTTATCTTCATCATTTACTATATCTATATAATAACCAAAGCTTTTCTTTACCCGTCAATTTTCCTACAGCCCCGAAATATATTTTTATAATATTTAACGAAAATCTACTACATAAAAATAAAGAAAGAAATACGCAAAATAGCACGAGATAATACACAAATTTGCAAAAGGGAATAAACTTTGGGACTCGCGTTCAATTCGTTTTTCTACTCATGAATATTGTTGAGGTGTGATAAGATCTCTGTGCCAGCGATCGCCTTCCGTTTCGATGAGTCATATCAAAGAAATCCCGCTCGCAAGACACGGAGGAGTAGAGAAAGAAGACCGGAAAAGATAATGATAAAACTATTTTTCAAAATGATGATTTGATAAGTTCTTTAGATTTTCGCCCAATTCAGCTACTGATAAAAAAATATATACTTGGACGCAAATTAAATGAGGAAAAAAAAGAAAAAAAAAAGATATCGGAAATGAGGGTTGAACTCGTAATTTTTAACGTATATTTAAAAAGGTACCGATTTCAGGAGCACTCTCACCTCCGTGTTCACGCTAAGAGGAAGGAAGGAAGAGGGGAGGAAGAGGAGGAATATCCCCTCCCTCCGTCGCAAGAGATCGGCCTCGCTCGTGACTTACCTCATGCTCTCTATCCGTTGCTCCCTGAGAACGTTTGCGCGCGAGAGCCGCGAGTTCGTTCCTCATACACCCGTGTTTTATATACAGTTGTATATAGAGACCGACGCAGCTAAAACGCGTCGTATTATAACACATATAACACGAATACACACACGGATGTACTTTTTCTTTTTTTCTTTTCATACATCTATAGATATACGCGCGCAAAGCTAAAGACACATAACGCACGCGCGCGGATCTCGATTGGTGCGACTGCGCACGGCGAGACGTACACCGACCAACACTCACGCACCACACGCACCACACATGAACACGTAAAAAACTGCTGGACACACGCGTAAACCGGGCGAGCGCACTCGTGCACTCTTTCTCTTTTTTCACTCACACTCACACTCTCTCTCTCTCTCTCTCTCTCTTTCTCTTTTTATCTTGCTTTATTATATTTCTCCTTCTTCTGTTCTCGCTCCATGTATCGTTCGTTTCTTCAATCTTTCTCTCTCGCTCCCACAACGCCTTTATAAAAATAAAAAAAAGAAAAAAAAATTCCCGTTTCTTTTCGCACTTTATTGTTGTGCGTGCGTAAAGGATCGAAAGCGAGTTTTGTTGTCTCTATTGTGTCGATGCACTTTTTATTTTCGTTTTGATGTTCATTGAAACAAACAAAAAATTGCACCTTTCGATACGAACGTGTAGGGATTGAGGCAATAAGAGCTCTTTGTTCTTTGTCACTCAAAGTAATTATTTTTCCAATTCTTTATATGCTTTTATTTCGTTATAGAAAAAAAAAAATAAAAAATTGTGTATCGACAATGGAGAAAGGGGTAGAAGATGCAGCAGGTGAGAACGGCGGAAGAGAGGGAGAGAGAGACTCACGCGGAGAGACCACGGAACCACCGGAAACACCGAGAGTCGAAGTCACCGTTTGGAGAACGCTTGGCGAACGTTTTGTTTCTCTTGTTTATTTATTTTTTTCTTTCCTCCTTAGTATCCCCCTCCTATAGTTGTGTACTGGGTAACGTTGAAACGCGTTGTTCCACGATATTAAAATTGTGGAAATTATTGTTATGTATATTCTTGCGTATACTCGAGAACAACACTCCATGCACACGCGAATTAACTCAAACTCTCTTTCTTCGTGTCTCTCGTTGTACTCGACTCTCCTCGCACCACGGCTATCCCGCATCGCGAGACACGGGGGACTCTCTTTTGGATTCTCCTCTCCCGTGTTGCTGCTGCTGCTTACACCGAACTGTGGCAAAAGACGACAGACCTCTGTTACAGTGCACGGTCGCCAGAGGCCGACGTTGACAATATACGTAACGCGCTCCAACGCGCTTGATAAAACAGACGCTGGACAACGCCACTAGCGCCCAACTCGCGGGCAAAAAAACAAGCTCTCACATCACGAAAATTTGTCCAGAATTTAGATTTTTTTGTTGTTGCGATAGTTGAATGGCGATGGTGCGTCTCAGTCGATTTTAGTAAATTCGTGGACAATCGAAAAAAAGATTCTGCGGTGGGCTCCCCCCCGCCCTAAACGATTGTTAAACAGCGTCTATTTAGTCACCGATGTATATTACAACGCTTACATGTGTTTAGATATAATTATCATAAAAAATATCGAGAATAGAAGATTATATCGTAGTCGGAGGGTGAACGCTTCGAGGAATCATATTTAACGAGTGAGTACAGCAATTATTCCCCCGGCATCGAGATTTTCATTTTTTTTTTCCTTTTCCCCCCTTTTCCCTTGTCTTTTTCTTCTATCGGGTAACCACAAATTACCGAAACTCAAACGACGGTGCGTTGTACGCGAAGCTCAGAAAAATCAACTATAAATAAAAAAAAAGCACGAGTCGCCGGTATGAGATATTACGACATCGGATCGCGCGACTGGCGTTAAATGTTGTTTCTTGTACATATACCCCTGACGTGGGATCGTGATTTTTGCTCGCGCGGCCTTGAACGTTGTAAGGTAACGATCGGAATCAATTCGTCGCAAGTGACGATAATAATTTTTCATCTAATATCGATCGTTGGAACTTTTTTTTTCCAATTTTTCACATCTTAAATTTTTTTTCACCAGTTATCACGCATCGATTATCGCGAGTAATATTTGAAATATGTAATTTGTTTTTTTTTTTTTTTTACAAAATGTTTATCGTATCAGGCATGAGGCGTAAGAGCGAGAGAAACAAGGCGAAAGCTTCGCCGGAGAAGAAAGTGGAAAAACCGACGCGCAAATCGACGCGCAGAAGAGGCAAAAGATCGCCGTCTACTTCGCCGGATCGCGACAACAGCAACGACACGGCGGCAGCGACTACGCCGTCGACGCGTGGAAGCGTCGACAGGGAAAACGCAAGGACAACTCGAGGATCGTCGCAATTGCGTTTAACGGCGCGTGAATGCCAAAAGAAATTGGAGAGTATTGCGGAGAGCAGCGGCAATGTAACGTCCACGGAAGTTGCATTCAAGACCAAGGATGACGCGATGGAATCTGATGCCGGTTTGTCGGTTTGGAAAGTGGCTCGCGCGGACGCGTCGCCAGGAGAGATACAAAAATTGAAATTGAGCAGACAGCGCAATATGTCAGAAACGTCGGACGCTTCGTCAAGCAGGAAGAGAAGTAACGCGTGGCATGACGGTAGCGGCGATGGTACAGCGGAGGAAATCGATTCGGCGGACGAGCCTGCGACAGTATTAACGTCAAAGACGACGACTGCTACTGTCGCGGATGGGAGCCGAGAGATTACCTCCGTTATACAAGGTTGGGACTCTAGCGAAGAGGTAAGTGATAGCAAGGAGTTCCCGCCCGAAATCGCGACAAAGGCCGAAATGTCTGACGATAAACCAAACATAGATGACGAGCAACGACATCATCAACATCAGCCTCATCTTCTTCAAGGTGAGACGATCGAGACGACTATTGTTATTAACGCCACGATCGAGCGTGATGACGATGCTAACAAGAACGACGATAAATCCGAGCCAAGCGGTCATACAACTACGGACAACGTCAACGAGACTGCCGTTAATGATGGACAAAAACTACGCGAGATTCCTGCGCTAGAGCAAGAACCGAAATTGGAAACGAGCGGCGCTGTAGTCGTCGTCGTCGTCGTCGATGAGGAGCAGCAGCAGCGGGAGAAAGACGTGCAAGAGGATGAGAGAAAGAAGGTCGAAGCGGAAAAGGAGGAGGAGGAGGAGGAGGAGGAGAAGGAGGAAAACGACGACAGCGTCGATACGACAAATATTGAGAATGAAAGCCGAATCGAGAAGAAGGATTCCAAGGAATCGAGCTGCAGCGAAGATAACAAGGACGACAAGGATAGTAAGGATAATGAGGACAAGGATGAGAGTGTATTGGATAGAGAATGTACAACGACGCTGAAGAAAAAACAGGAACGCGGTGGCGATACTTCGGACGACAATAGCGACGACGATGACGATAAGAGAACGAAAAAATCTACCAGGGTACCGCTGCAACGTGTTATATGCAGAAGAAAGCATCGTGACAAATATCGTGACTCGTCCAATTCCGAAAGTGCCGAGACCGAAGACGAGAGAGACGAGAATAAAGCGGAAGACGATCCATCGAACGTCACGACACCCGAAGCTCCGGTTCTCCTGCTGCAGACCGAAAACAACGACAACCAAGACATTTCTCCTCGCACATCCGATCTTGGATCGAAAATATCTATCTTGAAAGACGATCAAACTGTCGATACTGAGATGGATCGTAACGAGAACGACAAGAACAAGTCCAGCAACGAGATTAACGAGCAACGGATCGATCCGGTTGTTCCTATCGTTGATACTCCCGTTGTTCAACCGATAAATAATTACAAACCCGCCAAGGTCAACTTGAAGAGATCCTTGTAAGTATCTTAAACAAGGAGCCTTACCATAATTTCACAAATTTCAATCGAGTTATTAATTTTATTATTAAACAATTGTATTACTGCCGCTTGAATATTAAAAAAAAAAAAGCAAAAGTACCGATTATTTCCTATTTGAATATTGTCTATGAAAATGTTGACAGCGCTGCTAGACCGTCGATTGACGCCGTTGAATCCAAGAAGCATGCTACCGATAATAATGAAGCCAACGATCTCACCAATCAAGATAAGGTTCGAATTTCCAAATTATTTCGTCACAATTGTCTCAAATATATTTTATTATTTATTAATCATCATTGATAATATGTATGTTGTTATTATAGGAGAATCACGCCAGCAGCGAGCAAATTGATCCAAAGTTCATTCCAAAGAAGCGCCGTTGGGGAACGATCGTCGCATCGACCGAACCGACACCAACGTCCTTTTCCGTCTCGACGGATTCTCTCAAGGTTCTCGTTCCAGGTGCTAAACCTTTGTCTATAAGCGAGGTTCGTCTGTCGAAGGACGACGATGAGGATAAAGATCGTCGCGATCAACAGCGAGAGAAACGTCGCAGTACGAGTGAATCAGCCAACGAACACAAATCGAGAGACGACAGCGACAAGTTGAAGAACTCGGAAACTAAGAAAGATCCTAAGGGAGACAATCATATCGGTGAGAACACTGTTTTTAACGAATTTTTTTATTATTTTATTAAGGTAAAGAAGTATAAAAAGTGCCAAAGTAACATCCAAAAGTTTTGATTCAACTTCAGGTTGAATCGTATTGTAGTGTAAAACAAACGCACGTGTGTTTCGAGCATAAAAAAAACATAACAACGCCACGCAGATTGATCGACGATCGTCATATCCCCTCCACAAGACTCTCAGTTTTGCATCGATTTCAACGACTTTTAACGTATATTTTTTAAACGGGATAGTAAAGCTTTTTTTTTAATGATGTAAAATTGTAATTTTCTCTTTTCGGAACTTTCTCAAATTTTGCCTACACACATGTATGCGTAAAGTTTAGAGTAAAAAAAAAATGTCGAAATAAAAAAACTCCTATCTTCAATAATTTTTTTCTATTATTGATCGACAATTTTATGACGAATAGCATCGCGCCGAAAGATTTCCATCGTGAAGGACACGCAACATCCGAAATCGCCGAGCCCACCGGTCGCTATACCGACTAGCATACTTCTCATAAAAAATCTGGTTCGACCATTTACCTTGAATCAAATCAGGGAACTCTTGTCACGTACCGGAACGATCGTTGAGAATGGCTTCTGGATGGATCGAATCAAGTCCAAGTGTTTTGTAGAGGTTTGTAGAATAGATAAATTGTCGATGAAAAATTAAAAACTCGTTACATCCTTCATCTTCTTTTGTTCTCAACTATTTTTGTTTGTTTGTTTGTTCCTCAGTATTCCAACGAGGATCAAGCTTTCGAGACGAGGCAAGCTCTCCATGGTATATCGTGGCCAATATCAAATCCAAAAAGATTACAAGTGGAGTACGCGACGAAGGAGGATATGGAATTGGCGCGTGAGCTCTCCAAGGATCAGCCATTGTCGCGTAAGACCGAGGCTCTGGCGGCGAACGACGATTGGCAGCAGGATTGGGCCCGAGACGAGAGAACCAACTCTACGACCAAGGTCAGAAAAGTTTGTCATCTCCAATTATATTTTTGATATATTATTAATATTTTCAACATCATTATATACTTTTTATATACTCGTTCTTTTCAGGTTACGGTCGTTAGGGAGTGGGATTTGGGTAAGGAGGATGGTCAACATTTCACCAAGGACAAAGAACGAGAGAAGAAGGAATTGGAGAAGAAGAGGAGACAGAGAAGTCGAAGTCCGACGCTGGAGGCTCATCTTCCGGCACCAGCGAGAAAATTCAAGAAGAAGGAAGATGATCCACCGCCGGCAAAGCTTCTCGATGATCTTTTTAAGAAAACTAAAGCTACGCCCTGCATATATTGGCTTCCTCTTACCAACGAACAAGTGAGTTTTCCTGGTTGTGTTTTCGACTTTCGTTCTCCACTCTATTTGTTTCAATTTTTTTCACTTTGACGTCTATTTTTTTTCTCAGATCGTCGTAAAGGAAGAGATGAGAAGACAGCACATGGCAGAACACGCTCGTAGGCTCGAAGAAATGAGACGCGCCGAGAGAAATCGGGACGGAGGACGTCGTCGTCGTAGTCCAAGAAAATAAGCCCCTCTTCTCCGTTCCTATTTCCCCCTTCCCTCCCCACCTCTCTTTCTTTATGTATTTTTATTTTATTTTCTTTAAACATGGACGAATGAACATTAGAGTCGCGCGGATTTTCTCTCTCGGTCAATCCCCCCTCCCCTCCCCCGCGACACGACGAGCTAATTCTTTGAAACTCTTCGTTTTCGCTTGTCGCTATTTTCATTTTACGTGGTATAGTTTCATTATTAAACACATGTTTAAAAAAAAACACTATTTTGCGTGAGAAAATAAAAACTCCATTTTGGTTTAATTCTACCGAAAACGGTTTTCATTAAAAGACTGGTACAATAGATTTTTTTCCTACACACATTTTGTCCGTAAAATTTTTTAAAAAATCTTCGAGCATATTTTATCGCCGTTGAATATTTGGCCAATTTTTCGCGATATTTGCTCGATTCGAGTTTACCCGTTTCGTTATCGTGCTGCAATTAATCCTATACCACTTTGTTATTATTTTTTTTAATTCTTCTCCTTCAAGATCACCGATGTGCATGATGCTCCCACTACAGTATCCAGACAACCTCGGTATATCCCGTTTTCTCAGCATTAAAAAGTGCTTCTTGCAGGTCATCCACGTATACGCGCGCGCCTTTCTTACTCCGCATTGGCATCGATGATAAATGTGTGAATTCGTCTGTGGTTATCACGGGAGGACCGCTATTGATTATTTTACGAATAATCGTAAAGCCATCGCGAGCAACGTGGGACTTTTGTAGAATACAAAGAGATAATCTCTGTGTTGAAGGAAATTGAAGAAAAAAAGCTGTTTCGATAAGAGAGATCCAACTGAAGATTGTAATCCAAATATAGTAGAGACACACATACTTAACCTGCATAATGAGCAATATAAAATCGTACGAAAACTTGATACTTTTGTTTTGTCAACACACGAGAGTAGCCGATAGAACAGCAATATATTGAAATTTGCAATTAAAAAAAAGAAAAAAAAAGACATCAATGACTAATCGGCATAACGAGAAGAAATGTACGAGTTCAAAATAATGGAAAAATCATTATTCAAAAGATACGTAGCAGAGCAGAAAAAACCCATAGATGTTTTTATCGCGGTACTGCTGATTTATCGATATAAAAAATTTAGTGTGATAAATAGGTTATCAAGATTTTTCGTCTTTTATAAAAAAAAAATTAAAAAAAAAAAAATTAGGCTAGGTTGGGGCAATGATGACGAGCGTCAAAATTTCGTGCGCACGTGTTGTGTATTTCCCTATATACGGATGTCCGACGTTTGAGACAAGCTTCAAACAAAAGTTCAAGCGCCGATGAAAAATGTTTATCAATTGTGTGGTGAGAAGAAAAAAAAGACCAGTTGGCGTTGGTTTATATAAAATGATAAAATTTGTAAAGATGAGAAAAAAAATTACGTGCGGTCGCCTAGATATTTATCACTTGTAAGCGTTGTCGCGTTAATGCTAAAAAAAATAAATTGAAAAGTATAAACGAACATGCTGTAAATAAATATATCGGATATTCCATAATGTGAGTGTAAAATTATCAATAAACATCAAAATACGATATCTCGTTGTCTGTAGCAAATTATTCCTTTTTTTTTTAAATAAATCCATTTTTTTTCTATGGCTCGTATCTATAGAGAGTTGGATATTCATCTGTCAATGGCAACTCATCGCATATCTTTATTTTATACCAACTTTCTTAAATTTACCATCACACACGAGTGATGACTTTAATTTACAAAAAAAACCGATGGATTGTATGCATGTTTAACAAAACATATTCATACTGACGGCAATAGAGAAACAAAAATTTACAAGCACTATCGTTAAGGTATTTAAATACGTGCGAATGAGAGTAACGGTAGAAATTGTTCTATTAGATTTTCGTATGTTACTTTAACTTATGACCAATTTGTACAATTTATTGTTATTCATACTTCTCACACACATATTCCTTATGAATATAATAATATTTAAAACTTTTTTTTAATTCTTTTAATTTTACGATAGGATGAAATACTTCCGAGCTTTATGGCTCTCACACTTTTCGGTCTCTGAAAGGATTATTCGTTTTAAGTTGTGGCCGGTTTAGGTTTTTCGTTTCTTTGTTATTTACGTTTTTTTTTATCTCTCGTTATACACAGTGATTTGCGCTCGAATTTCGCGACGCTCAGGCCGGAAGCATGATTCACCCGGATCGTCATAATTCACAATACGATGATGACAAATAATTTTCGCGAATACTGAAAAAGACGATTATAAAAAAAAAAATGAAAAAAAAATCTTCCAAGTGAGACTATGGAGATGAAAAAAAGAAGAAGAAAATATATTTTCGTGAATAACGTTCACGAAATATTGCCAATATGTGCGATTACGATCGTCAGTTTTTTTGGCAACCCTATGCGGATCTTGATGGAAAAGAAAAATATATATATAAATTAGGAAAAGAACAATGATACATACATGTTTTCGTCGATTACCACTCGATGTAATATAATCCATTGTCTCACAGGATTAGTTTAAGGATGTATATAAAGTCGATTCCTTTTTTTTTTTTTAATTTTAAATTTCAATGCCAAATCATTTTTTCAGTCATTTGTATAATTTTCAATAAAAATTAATCAAGTAATGTAGCATCGAACAGCAGTTGATACGTGAAAAGTTGACCACGTATGTATCAACAACGAGAGAACGGTGCCTTTTTCGCTGTGAAAAATCGACAAATATATCAAGTTTTGAAAAATGCACATATACTTTTTTTTCTCATTTTCAGTGCAAATAACATCAAGTTAAATGGGATTCTGCTTTCTTCTTTTTTTTTTCAAACGATGCACCGTTATCGACTCGATCATTTATTTCGAATTCATAAAAAAATTAAGTTGATGTATTTTATATATCATCCTTAAACGCAAATAATTCGCTCTTATCTCACTTTGTTTCCAAGCCTCTCAATCGACTTTAACGACGCTGTAAATCTTACGAACGAACCAGAAACAAGCGAAAAATCCGATCGAGCCTGCAAAATAAAAAATAAATAGAAATAAATGAAAAAAATCGGATCAGCTAAAAGTTAAAATTAAGGAAATCCAATCAGCATCGAAATACTAATGTTGAAAAATTATTGAAAACATTTGTCGAATAAAAGCTGATAAATCAAGTATTGAGTTTTTGTCCTCTGTGCATGATTCAGAGAAGGCTGAATGAATTTTGCTGATAGGGAACCCTCGACGAATACAAATGCGATTGTCGAATGACTTACCAGTGAGCAGAAAGAATAAGAAAACCATGATGAGCGTGTAGCCAAAGTAGAGAAAAGTCGAGGTAGCACCTTCAATATTGAGCTTCGTGACGAAATAATGAATGCAATAGATCAAAAGGTAAAAGGCTGTAAAACCGGAAGTGAGGAAACTTCGCCACCACCAGTGATAATCCTGTGAAAACCAATGAGAAATCGTAATTAGTAACGAAGAAAAAAAAACTACAAATTAAAACCTCGTAGAAAACTTGCCTCGGCGCAAAGATGGAAATAGCAAAGAAGAATCGTTGTTTCCGAGCAGGTGATAACGAGTATAAGAAATACGAGAAAGAGGAATCCAAACATATAGTACATTTGACTTGACCTGTCGAATAATAAATAATCGAATTAAAAAACAATTATTAATAAAATAT
>JABMBV010080043.1:0-12699 GCA_018906735.1 Mesochorus sp. PSUC_FEM 10030011 | reverse complement strand
TATATAAATAAATGTAGAAATTATTAATCGGGGGTGAAATAATTGAATATGGAAAAAATCAACTGACTTTATTGAAGGATACTTTTCGACTGAACAAAAAATCACAATTTCATATAGAGACAAAGAGAGAGAAATGACGATTGGCATACTTTTCCCAATAGAGGTACCAAAAATGGACCAAGAATTGCAAGAATTTTTGCCGGAGATATAATCAACGAGAGAGAATAATGTGTACTAGAAAAAGAGAGAGAGAAAGAGAGGTGGAGGAGATGAGAATGGTTATATTTCTCGAGTCGATTCAAAGCAGCAGGAGCGCGCGAGAGGGTGAAAAAGAGTCTCGACGACGACGACGACGACGCGCGGTAGTTTTTAATGTGTGGCAGAGCAGACCGCCAGACTATGGATGCGGCGTGGGAGCGAAAGCACGCGAGCTCCCACGATCCCGTGCGTGCGATACGCATCTTCAGTCCGTGGCCTGTACTCGCAAACGTTTTTTCTTCTTCTTCTTTTTTTTCATATGTATGTATTTGCACACATACGAGTATTTATTTATTTGTTTTGTTATTTATGCGGTAGTTTCTATGAGGGCGCAAAATTGGCCCTAAACGTTCATCATTTCGCTTCGTAAATTTAATACCAAAGACACGATCGTTCGATCGTTCATAAAGAGAGAAAGAGAGAGAGAGAGGAAGAGAGAGAGGAAGAGAGAGGCGCAATGAGGTGGGAGCGAGACAGAGAGAGAAAGGAGAGGGGGGGGGTGGGGTGGGATGCGACAAACGAGAATCGGATAGAGACTAATGATGGCCGGAGGCGTCGATTTCTCTTGCTCTGTGTCACCTCGATCTCCTCTGCTGCGAAAGGGGATGTTTAACGATTTTCTATGCCTGCTGGCATCGACGTCTGAGAGAGCTCGCTATTTGCTCACGATTTAATCACACTTCCCCTTGTGTTTTACTGTGGCGTGTACCAAAGTTGCCCGCGAGTTTCAACATACACACATATATATATATATATATGCTCGTTTCGAATAGATTGAAATTCGTGCACATCACGAGTGGACGCCTCGCAGCAGAATCAACAAAGAGTAGTCGCTGCTGCTCTCGATTGAGAAGTTGTCCGCTGGCGCGCTAATATCCTTCGTACCTTTTAATGTGCACTCGACTCATTGCTCGCATTTCGAATAATCCTTGTGTTCCCGACTACGACTCGGAATGAAATGGATTTAAAAAAAAAAAAAAAAATTGCTCGTCTTTATTTTGACTTGAACGCCCGGGTGGCACATACGCACTATCATGCGCATATATATATATATATATAAAAGTAACGAAACGGCGCACCTACATCGAGCATTACTTCTCGCTGTGTTCGCGTCTCGTCGGCGTTGGTGGCGCTCCGGCTCGTCGGCAGGAGCAACGAAGCGTACTTCCACTTCTTGCTGCCCTCGAAACCACGCTCCGTCTGACCTCACTCTTTCTCTCTCCCTCTCTCTCTCTCTCTGTCTCTTTCTACTTGGGATGCTTGTTTCTGACTCCGAAATCTTCCACCACCATCTTTTTTTTTCTTTTCATTCTCATATAATATGATCTATATAGGTTAGTTTTACTCCGATAATAAGAGCCGAAAAGACGAGGGCGATCCTTAATCTCGTGTGTCGAATATAACGATTCACAATCGCCGAAAGTCATACACGTTTTACACGAAAAATCGTATAAAATGAGTGCATTGTTGCAAAAAGCAAAAAAAATAGAAAAGTTTTGGTAACGGATCAAAGTTTATTACTGATAAATAGAATAAATTATTTATTCGCGAGTGGACGCTCGAACGATTTATCTTAACGTTCGTGGTTTGCGATTTGACATCATACCACGTCGCATATATCGTCGATCAATGCTATAGGCTAATGCGAAGTCTCCCGAGGTTATACTTTTCGTCACGGGTCAGACGGCAGCGGAGCAAAGGATCTCCCGGCTCGTCCTTCGGAAATAAAAAAAAAAAAAATGATTTCGAACGCGAGAAAGAGACATGAATAGTTGGCGAACGTGTGATTTGCCCTGCGACGAGCCATGGGGCGCATATGCGCGTAATTTTTTTTTTCGCGAGTCCGAGAATGACGCGTGGGGAAAAAAAGGAGGAGGGGGTGTGAGAGGGAGAAGAATTATGCTCGAGAGGAGCCGCGCGCGGTACAAATATACGCATATAATTGTATATATATATATATATGTGTGTTTATATGTATATTACACATAGACATCGCGCTCGCGGTATGTGCGCGATGTCGAGAGAGTTAGGAAGGAACGACGTGCAACAGGTAGTACACGCCGCGAGTATATATATCGGGGATGGTATATATATATATAGTGGGAGAGTATAACCGAGGTTCGGCTGGGTTAGTTTGAGGTGTGCTCATGTAGATAAGCTCCGTTAATGACCGGACGCGCGCTCACCCAGCCAGAACTCTCGCCAACTCCCCCTCGACCCTCGCCCTCGTTGTTTCTTTCCCCTCTCGCCGTCTCCTATAGTCTTCTCACCGTATAAACCTCACTGTCCTTGTTTCCCCGCTCTCTCTCTCTCTCTCTCTCTCTCTCTCTCTCTTCACCTTTGTTATTTTTTATGCCAGTTCTATATATCTTGTCCATTTTTTTCTTTCCTTCATTCCTCTTCTTTATTCCTTCTCCTTATATCCCTCGTCTTCGTCTTCATCTTGTCTCCCCTCCCATACATATGTCCTTTTCCCCCCCCCCCTCTTCTTCCCTACAAATTTACACTCTTGAACTCGAAGTAGCAGTAGCGTCTCGAACGTTTTCACCTTAATCAGGCGTTTGCATCATAACTCTGCCGGCTTGCATATTATAAACCACGAGAGATTTCGAAAATATGTGTATATACTCTCGGGCGCGACCGCGAGGAGACTCGATGAAAAGATATATACTAAGGGGAAAGAACGTATGCACGTGTATCGAGTGGACAAGGATCCCTCCTCTCTCTCTCTCTCTCTTTCTCCCTCCTCCCCCTTCACCCCTACCTTTCATTTTTTTTTCCAAGCTTTATGCCTCGGTAACTTCACCGTCGTTTTCTTCGCGAGCGCGCGCTTCTCTGTGGCAAAAGTCCGTTACGTAATGACTCTCGCGAGGATCGCTCTCGTGTGTCTTGGTGTAATATCCCCTCCCTTCTCCTCCTCCTCCTCCTTCCACTCTCCACCGCATGCACTTTGCATGCGCACCTTTTTCCACTAAAAGAAATGTCTCCTCACGAATAATCACCCAATCTTTAAATGTTCGTTAGTCCATTTAATTTATTATCCGGCTCGTTATTCCGTGAGCTCCTGTGATTTATCAAAAAAACCTCGTAAGAGAGAGAGAGAGAGAAACGAGCGATTGATAAGTTAAAAAAAAAAGAAAATGAGTAAATGAAGGGATTTCTCAATCGAGAGGAGGAGCAGGTCTGTGTACATTATATACCGGCAATCGAGACGCTATATATATTCGTGTGTGTGTGCTGCTGCTCATGCTGACAAACGTAAATATATGACAAACACGTAGAAGCGCGATAGCGCCGGAAACGGCCAGTTGTCTAACAATAATGTAGTCGGTTATATATACCAAGTTATAGTCAGTGAATGGGGCAAGTTGAGCGGGCGGGCAAGAAAGAATATCGTCGTGTGTCACGTATATATATATATATATGTATATATACGGTTGAGAAAGTAACATGGGGGGATAAGAGCAAGAGCGAAGAAGAACCGAGAAAAGAATAAAAGGAAGCGGTGACTGGGCTTTGTTCCTCATCTTCTTGTTCTCCTATATATAAGTATATCGTTAGATACACATACACTAAATGTACAGCGAACGAATGGCTGATACTTCTATACTTGTTGCACGTTTTGATCGACAAAATGAATGAAGAAATTGTTACAATTAATATTAATATCGTAATATCCATTATTTTTCCTTCTCCCATACTCGAACTATGCGTAATCGAATTTCTCGGTCGTTGGGCGATTCACGCTCCGACGATTCATATTCGTTGAAGGGGGTGCGAAGAATGAAAAGAGACGACGCGAGGGCCATGGAAAGAGGGTGAGAGCCACCACCCCCTCCCGGCTTCACTTGTTGCATTTTGATTGCTATATATACATACATATGTAACTTCGTATATGTATGAGAACTGCTAGGGAACAAAAGGGGCATCATTTAACGTATTAAATCGTCTGGTTTACAGCCTTATATTCCTGACAAAAGTCGTTATACATGCAGGCACCAAAAATAACTCGACTCCCTCGCGCCTCGTCTCTTCCATCTCTTGAAAAAAAAAAAAAAAAAAAATCGTGCGTGCCTCGCAACTATACGAGCGTCTTTCTTCCTCGCTCCCGTTTGAACAAACGTTTTTCTTAGGTTGGCCCGTGTTGTAGGCCTCGTAACGCTATTTCCGGTGGCCCTCCCTCCCTCGCAAGCGGCTCTGCTTCCCCTTCGAGCTTCCGGTGGCTCTTTACTACGCTTACTACGTGTGTCCAGCTCTCTCTCTCTCTCTCTTTATCCCTCTCGTCCCACTTTAATACGCTCCTCGCAACTTTTATTCTGGGCCATCGATTCGTGTACGGATTCTTTAACCCTCGATAAAACGTGCGCGCTTCGATATCTTTTATTTTTTCTTTTTTTTTTTTTTTTTCGTATAGTGAATTCGCGTTAATTCCTCGTAACGATTAATGACGAAATTCGTAATTAGTATATATGTGTAGGGAAGGATCGAATGATCGTTTGTCTCCAGAGATTGCAAGATTAAACGATCGATAATGCGGCTGCGGCGAGCGCCGCCGGGATAATATTCTCCATCGCTTACAATTAGAGGCTTCTATACGGGTATTAATGACGAGGAGGCCTTCTTCTGCGGCTTAATGAATCATGACATTTGCGAGTCGTGGGTAACGGTATTGCGTATATATATATATACGCATTGACGAGTGTGCAGTAACATGACAAAATTTTTTTTTCTCGATATTTTCTTCTCTTTTTCATTCGTATCGCTCGCGTATATCTTCCCCGATGACTTCGGCCTGTGTGTGTGTGTTTGTGTCACTCTTTCGAATCGCTTTAACCCCAAAAGACAAGAAAAATATTTGCCACTAATTGCTCAATGAAAATGGACGTCTCCCGTTGCGCGGCGCGGGATCGCGAAATTTATTTATAGAACCGACACTTTTTATTCTTCTCGTTGGCCACCTGTCTCACCGTCGTTTTTTTTTTTTTTACTCTCTTTCTCTCTCTCTCTTTCTCTTTTCAACCACACACATTGTGCTCTCTCTCTATAACCGCGTATATATGTTCTATACGACAGCCAGAAGCGCATGGAATACGTGGGAGCAAAGCCGAGAACTGGTTTTTGAGGGTAATCTCGTTCGCGATTATATGCTCGCGTTATATATTATACGAACACACACTCACACGTACACACACGTGCGAATGCACATGTATGCGCGTGTACACGTATAATATATAGAAACCAAGGGCGGGCCGATGGAATCGCTTCTTCGCAAAACCGCACGCGTTTCTCCTGCTTCATGTCGTCTTACGCGTACACTGTGCGCGTATATATACACCTTGAGACGGCTTCATTATGTGTATCGTCGTCATATAAGGAGAAGGGTATATATATATACACGCGTTGGGGTTCCCGAGTTCGAGTTCATTGTGCGCGCGGGCGACCAAAATTCATTTTCTTTCTCTTTCTATCGCTCGCGTTCTCTATTCTCTTTCTCTCTCGCGATCACGCTCGTATATGCTTGGAACGATAACGATGACATGACGAGGAAGAGAGAATGAACGTAGGGGCTCTTGCGGAATTCCCGTGGGAAAGAATATCGCGTATAAGAATAATCTGCGCTAAATACACACACACACACACACACACTTAAACGCATTCAGATGAGAGAGTCTGCAGCTTTACATTCGAGAGATTTCGCCTCAGTTTTACAATTCATGTGACACACACGTTCGATCGATTTTAGACAACCGAGAATTTTCTTTCCGCGTTAATATATATCGGACGAGTTCGGAAATTATCTCATCTACTGGGGGAAAAACACATATACGCGCTTGTGTGACGTAACCGCGTGATTTTTGCCCCGTCAGTGATTAATAGCGGATAAATATCGGCGCGATTCCCCCAGCAATTGCTTTCTTTTTCATTCTCACTGGACGAACCGGAAGTCGGTCAAACTCCAACCGACCGTTATCTCTCTCTCTCTTAGCCCCACTCCACACTTGCCTCGAAAAAAAAATTTTTTTTCCCCCTCCCCTCCTCGCTTCTCTTTCACCTCGCCGACGACCCGACTTTCACCAAAGACGTTCAAGGCGAAAAAAAATCACATATATACTCGTAATATTTACCACGTGTGTATGGCACATGTATGAAAAGTTCATAGACTTCCGGTGAAAGATTTTTTTTTTTATTACTTTTTCGATTTTTTTGCAAATTAATACCATATAAAAAATAACAAACGATCAAAAGTATGTATAGTTTCGATTGACAAAGTCGAGAGTTCGTTCTACGATTCAACTCGAAAGGGACGAGCAATAAAAAGGATTATACCGGAAGTGCAGCGTGACACAAGGTGGTCACGGGTCGCGGGGTTGCCGGAAGTCGAGAGCGAACTCTGATTTGCCTCAGGGGCTGACCCTCCCCCCACTCCTTTCCCTCTTTCTCTCTCTCTCCCTCTCTTTCTCTGTCTTCCAACGTCAGTT
This sequence comes from Mesochorus sp. PSUC_FEM 10030011, assembly GCA_018906735.1. NCBI lineage: Eukaryota > Metazoa > Arthropoda > Insecta > Hymenoptera > Ichneumonidae > Mesochorus > Mesochorus sp. PSUC_FEM 10030011. Next base: position 5,962 of record JABMBV010080043.1, on the reverse strand, counting down.
ACTCTCCGGACTCTATGGTCGAGTCCTTTCTATGCCTTCCTTTCTCACTTTTGTGCTTCAATCCTAAGATCGACATAGTCTTTGGCCAGTATAATCGTACGATTCGAGATAGCGTCCAATAGACGCATACAATTCGTATCAGACACAGGCGATTATTACAAAGTTCATTTATTTGAATGATCGAGATGAGAAATTCTGAGATCGATGGATTTGGACCGAAGAAAGATTCAAGAGTGAGAGGAGGCTCGTAAAGGGCCAATAACTCGATTGTCGTTTCACGTATACTCGCGCTCCTTCCTCCTTACGTGTGTTCTCACGCTCTCCATCCGACGTCTTTCGCCGTCTCTTCCATTTCTCATCGTGCCTCTCGCTCGGGTTTCTTCTCTCAACAGCTCCGATTCCTCCCTCCTTCTTTCTCTCTTTCTCTTTTTCTCTCTCTCTCTCTCTCTCCCTTTCAAATACTCGCGTATGTTTATACGCAACACCTATATACCGTCGTTCGGGGCATTATCGAATACACACCGGGAGGCAGCAACAGCAGCAGCAGCAACAGCAGCAGCAGCACTCCGGCTTCCTAGTTATAATAAACGAGTGGTATAAGGAAAAAACGAGACATCGAGCGAGAACCTGCTTGGCCCGAGGCCACCTATCTTTATTTCCATCTTTCTTGCTCTTTATTACTACTTCTAGCCTCATCTCCCTCCTTCCTCTCGACTTTTCTTGCCCCCTCCCCCTTTCTCTCTCGCTCTCTCTCTCGCTCTCTTCCATCTTTGCCCTTTTCGCCTCTTTTTTATTCTCCCCCTTCTTATTCCGCTTTTTTCTTTATCGTCACGCAAACTCGCCTCGACACACGCGCACATCGAACGGAATCGAACAATGAATTTTCATCTGTTCACTTCATTTAGGCTGTTAATACACTGGTACTTCGATTTAAGAGCGTGCTCGAGGGTTAGGCCCTTGGATCGAAGGTGTCGCATAAATCCCTTTAAACCAGGAATTAATTCGATTCAATGGCATTCACCCTTTAATTTTTTTTTTTTTCATTTATTGCCAAAATCTATTGACATTTTTATAAAAAGGTAGATTTCAGGCTTGAGTGTGCTTTGGTCGTAAAAATGTTTTCTTACATCGAGGGCTTCTAAATCAATTCCATTGTAGTAGTAAATAGAGAAAGGGAGAGAGAGAGAGAGAGAGAGGATGACTGAATGAATTCAACATTTTATTCTGCTATTTTTTTTACGAATCTTGAGAATTTTTTTTTAATTAACAGGATTAATGTGAACTTGGTAATAATTAGCAAAACTAGAGTACTCGGAATACTCGTTGTTAAAGTAATGCCCGATAAGGGCAAAGCACCATTGACAAGAGAGAAGAGAAAGAGAGAGAGAGAGGGGGAAAGAAAGAGCAAAAAGAGACTCTCGGTAAAAGTCTCGTTGAGATGTTTGTTCCGTGCTTTCGCATCCGTGCTGTCAGTAAGAGGGCAGGGGAAGCGAGTAGCGAAAGAAAGAAAGAAATATGAGGTGGCGAGTGTATGAATGAAGTAGCTCGATCTCGTTCGAACGGAAGAGACACACTTTTGTGCTCAGTATATATTTTCTCGTCTCGCGCGAGCGTCGTTATATTATCATGAAAATATTCTTATATTTTTCTTTGATTTTTAACACGGGAAAAGTATTTAATGCGGTTAAAAAAGTCATTGAGATATTTTTGGAGTAACGAAATGCGTATACAGTAAAGCTTCGTACGTAACCGCGCGAGCAATAAAAAGATCTATGACTCTCTCGCGGGAGGCACAGTGGGGGCGTTTGAATATGGTCCAAGTTTAGTGTGAACGAGGAACGAGTTTGATGCTGAGAAAGAGAGAAAAAGAGAGAGAAAGAGAGAGAGCAGGTGCTTTGGCGAGAGAGGAAGAAAAAGACGGCGCGGTGGCTGCTGAATTGGCGCTGCGCATGTCTCGAAGAGAGCCGACCGACAGCAGGGTATTCATTCATAAAACTAACGTCGGCAACGAGCCGCTCGCGCGCGCGGTTATACGTATATGTATACTGTACTCAAATAGAGAGGTAGATTTCATTGGAGCGGGGAAAGAGAGAGAGAGAGAGAGAGAGAGAGAGAGAAGACCGCGCGGTTAAGACGCAGAAACGAGATCCGCAGCATCCCCGATTTATCAATAAATTTTCGTGAGATTTAGCTCGATTTTACGTTTTTTTTTTTGAAGATGCTCAAACCTTCTCGGAGTTGTAAAAAAAAAAAAAAATGATACGCTCGCGCGCGTATGACCGATGGACGCAACAGTTTGGTCTCGATGACGGTCGTAACGGTTCTACGAGCAGCATCAACCTTACGCCCTTCCACCATCTCCCCCCTCCTTCTCTCGTCGCCTCTTTTCCTCCTTTTCCCTCCCCCTCCTCTCTCTTCTCTCTCTCTCTCTCGCTCTTGCTCTCTCCCCGCTAACTCTCTTCTCCTCCTTCTTCTCCCTCCTTATTTCCCTCCGCCCGCGATTCTCCACCACCGCCATCTCCTCCGCGCGTATATACACTTTGCAACTCGATATATAGATATATATATATATATCCATACATATCTCCGTCTCTTTCTTCATCGTGTTTTCTCTCCTCGCGAGTTTCTGGTTTGCGCGTTTGCCCTTCGCGCGCCTCCACTTAGCCGCGGTAACGCGAGAGTCGGCGATCGTCTGCTCGTGGAACTTGTTTGACGACGCGTGTGTATCGAGAGAGATTGACGCTTCGGTTAAAACGCTTTTTCGCGTTATTCTCTCTTTCTCTCTCTCCCTCTCTCTTTCGAATCTCTTATCAACGAGAAATCAGATTTTTTTTTTGGATTTCTTCGAATAGCGAAGCGTGTGCCATTGAGGAAAAAAAGGGAGAGAAAAGAAATGTCGATCGAGACAAAAGTGATTGAAACGTGAAGATGCGGATTAATAATGATACGAGTGTGAGCGCAGCATCAGTGATCGAGAGAGGATAAATGTGTGATTAACCGAGGTGTGTTGGCACGACGAAATAATTCAGCGAGGGATATGCGGAGAGGTGGACGGTGACGAGAGATAGGGTGGGCATGAAGGAGGGGAGTCTTTGGAGTACGTTGAACGCCTGTCGTCTTGTCACTGGCGGGATCCTGCGTCAATGACGTTATCCGCAATACGTTTTCACGGGTTTTAATTTACGTGAGGCACTTCCTCCGCGCTGCTTCTCGACCCAATAAATTTCCCGGCCCGCACAGCCGCGCGCGCTTTTGGAAATTGTTGCGCAAGCGCGCTGCTCGCGCGCGCCCCCGCCCGATACGCTTATACCGAGAATAGATCGGTTGGAGGCTGCGAAGATCGCGAGGAGAGAGGGGGAGGGGGGAGGAAGAAGGGGACCAGAGGGTGGCTTGAATTGATAGCAAACACATGGTGTGGATATACACGTGGAAAAGAAAAAAAAAAGAAATTGTTTCGTCGTTGATCAACCGCGGATAAAGAAAACTTTTCTCATCCGCTTTATCAGAATGGGATAAACAACGATTCGGCACCCCCCTGCGGTGCTGATTCATTCTCATGCTCCATTTACAAAATATTATTATCGTAGGAATAGACAATTTTTGTGGTCCAACGACCACGATATCATCGATTAATTATCTTCGACACGGTGATTATAAAATATCGAAAAAATTGTTGAAATCGCGAGCGCGCGGAGCGAACGATATAATATATTCGTTCCTCCGTTCGATTGACTGAGTGCTCGAGAGGAATGTACGTCGATTACGGGAGTGATACTCACACCGGAATGGGAATCAAGGCCATCAAGTCATTCGGCAGGTCGAGAGGTAATTGCGCTAAAAGTGTATTATCAATTTCCTTTTTTTTTTTTTCTTTCTTTCTTTTCCTTCGTTTTACTCCAAATCTTGAGAAATCCTCAAGATACCGCGCGCGACTTTGACATTGAACCCCCATCTGCGTTCTTCCTCTCGGATTAGGTTGACGAACGGTTATGGCACGTGACTCCGACAACCCCATAGAGCGAGAGAGAGAGAGAGAAAGAGAGAGAGAGGGAGGGGAAGAGAGAGATTCGAGCTCTCGAAGCGCGCGCGACAGATGTTGAGCCGTCGGCCAAGAGACGCCTTGAGGGAGAGAACTCACGAGAGTATCGTGTCGTGTATACATACAAGAGTGCACCGCTTACTTACGGCGTGCACTTCCTGTCCGCGACACGCCACCACACGGAGGGGAAATCCCCGAGAAAAGCAGTCGCGTGGTCTCTCTTTCTCTTTCTCTCTCTCTCTCTCTCTCTCTCTAGTACCGATTTTTCGTTTTTTTTATTCATTTTTTCGACTCAAATTCGAGAATGCCAATCGTAATTTTTTCATTGATTCACTCGAGCTAATCCTTCGGAATATTACTCCGATATACGCGATCCGAGTGCTCAGGTTCTGTGTCGCACGAAAACGGCATCGTTACGAACTTTTATTTTTACGTCAAACTTGCCTCGCATGGATAAAATTAAAACGCACGTGCGCGCGCGACCGCGGGCTCGGATCGTTTCTAATATCGGCACAAAATACGCCGGCTTACAAGAATTATTCGTACGTTTATATATATATATATATATTGTAAACTTTCGTCATATCTCGGCACTCCTCCACTTCGTATACTCAATTACCGTATATAAATAAATAAATACCGTGTGCATCGAATGACGTATCACGATATATAACCTTTGTACTTGGTCAATGAACCCGCACTATACCGAGTTACGGCCTAATATTATTATCTTATACTCTACGGTGTGTGCTATTAAATCATTATATTATATTCGAGAGAAGTCTTTTCACGATAGCTCTCAGAGCGGGCTTTATGCTCCCGCGTGCGCGCGCGCTCCGCGACACCGAGATGATAAAAACATTCGTCACGCTGTCCTTGGAACAGCATCATGGAAAATATTGCATAGAACAGTAGAGAAAGAGGAAAAAAACAACAACAACAATAATCTCTCGTAGAAAACCCTATCGAAAACCGCGTTTTGTTAACGAGTACTCGGTCAAAGTTGTATCGGAGATAAGATATCGCGAGAGAGAGAGAGAAAAAAAGAGATTGAAGTAAAAAAAAGAAAAATGATTATTTGACCACTGGCTGTTGAGAAAAATTATACGAAAAATTGGGATCGGGAAAGGAAGTAAATGCTAATTTCTCCATCGTAATTTTCAATGTTTATTAAAATGTTGATGACTATAATTTTACACAATCTCGATGATAATAATAATATACAAATAATATGAAAATTCTTCATTATAATTGTGAAACAATAATAATGTTTGTAACAAAAGTGTATAAGGTTAAAAACGGAGCGCGGTTCAGGAAGTCGTCGGGACGAGAGTGAGAAAGATGGCTACTCATTTTATCGCCTCGACACACTCGCCACGGTAGTTGATATCATGGTGAAACACACGCTTTTCTGTTCCGATAATGCGCGAACGCGCACGCACGCTACTGATATATTGTATGAATCTCTATCGAGCTTTTGTACTCGACTCTCCGACTTTTTTTTTTGTTTCTTTGTTTTTTTTTCCAACGAATCTCCCATTTCTTCGAGCTGTTTTTCTTGTTCCTCTGACCGGAAACTCGTTGGATCAGGATTGTCAAAATGTTTTTTGTTGTTTTTTTTCCGTATCGTCTTAATGATAAGCAATCGCGATTATCGAGTGCAAAGTTTAGGCTTTGTTTTTTTTTCCTTGTTTTATCTTTTCCTTAGACCCTACGAACTTGTTCGTCCTGGGCCAACAGGTGTCATGGGAAATAAAATAAAAAAATTAAAAAATGATGAAACGGTAGGACGAAACTCGAGACAATCGAACGATTGTTCAGCCGATTCGAGTTTGACTCTACGAGGATAAAAATAGGGAAAAAATAACTTGGCACGTTCGTGATAAATTTTTGAAAAATATTTTGTCCCGTCAACTCTTCGTT
>JABMBV010079932.1:0-21808 GCA_018906735.1 Mesochorus sp. PSUC_FEM 10030011 | reverse complement strand
GTATATATATATATATATTTTTTTTTATATGCAAGTTCTTTGTATCTTGGAAGGATCGATGTTGAACGTGACCGGATCGAGGCAATTTCCTATATATGGAGAAATTACAACGCGGCGCTTATGGTAGAGGGATTCAATTTTCCTCATCTATATACAATATGGCCTACATATATATGTATATACTTGAAGTGCTTGTCACTAAAGCGTCCGGATATACGGTTCTTGGTGCGCTCGCATGTTTTACGAGAGGTGCGGCCTCATTTCCATATTTACTATGAGAGATGGCACAGTTGACAGTCATCGAGTTTACCGACAAGTATATCGTTTGGATTAGAAAAAGAAAGGTTATAATTTACAATATTACTATAGTCAAAATTAATATAATTGTAAAAATGAAATATCCAATTACGATACAATTTTGCTCCAAACGAAAAATTTTGATGGAGCAAAAAGAAAAGAAAAGTGTCAGGGGAAAACCTGCGCAATCTTTGGCTTCGCTGCAGGAAATCAGCTGCCAAAAGGTATTCATCATTTGAGTCAGCGATTATCTTCTCAATGTGCGCGAGCACTTGTACAAGAAGGAAAAGTCAGCATGAAATTCCAAGTTTTTCTTGGAGATAAAATTCAATTGCAACCGTGGAAACTCCTCAAAGAAATAACACCGAGAGAAAGAAATGAGTTTCAGGGGACTCGTGTATGTGGGTGTGTGTATATGGAAAAATAGCGAAGAGGAATGAAGAATGAGGAGATTGTCTTCGGGATTCACCGAGATCTCTTTCCACGTTCCCATTTTCTTCGGGATATTCCGCCGCTGCCAGTATTATTCTCTTTCTATGATATTCTACTTCGTGTGTTTTATCCACTTTCGTGTTATTCGAAGAAAACAGGGTCAGTAGTGACAGCCGTAGAAATCGTATCAACTTGATTCGTACTTTGAGCTGTGTTTTCCTTACACACTCGCTTTGCTACTCTGTTTATCGCTTCAGCGTCGTTCTTTTTTCTCTATACGATCGAAGAATATTCGTGATGGCACGTTCATCAGGAAAATTTTATCAAACGATATCTTGCTAAAGTACGAATGGATGCTATTGCTATTGGGTTGAATCTAATAATCAATTATATTACTTAAAATCATTGTACCGAGTATAAAACTGGTATTTTGGCGAAGAAACCTTTTCAGCTCGTTTCAACTGAAATCTCATCATACCCCACGTACCAATCCTTGCTTTGTTTCGCTATAGTTGGCATAATTCTGTTTATGAAACTCTCTGGGTTCTCTAGTCTCTCTTTCCGCTATATTTCGACTCTCTCGTCGGGTTTCCACTCGATCCTCTCTCGTGTTTCTCACTTGGCGCATCACTCACCGCCTCTATCACCACCCGCAACCCGTTGCTCCAAAACTCCTGTTCCTTCCCACAGTTTCGGTGTTCGGAATTCTCTATACCTTGCACCCTCCAGCTTTCTCTCATCACTCCAGCAAACTACACGTATTGTCAGCGCGCGTTGAATCCGATTTAATTTCAACGGGACGAGACTGCGGGCGTTTCGCGCCAACAGCGTAAAAGACACATTTTTTTTTTTCGAGAATAACGCAAGTAAATCGTCGTTGAGCTCGTCTCCCCGTATATAATATTCAAAGATGAATCAATTGTTCCAAGTTGAATATTGTTTTCATAGTTTATTCATCATAAATGCTAAAAGATAAAGTGCTAATATAGATATACAATATTTCAAGGATTAAAAATGAATGAAGTGTCTTGAGAATGATGAAACGTAGTATTTTCTCCGATGAATCTTCAAGACAAATTTGCGACAGGTTGAGAGGTAAAAAATCGATTCGTTTCAATGTTAATTTACATGTTACGCTCTCTCTCTCTTGTAGTACGCAGTTAGGGTTCTAGAGGTGGCATTTCGTACATAATTCTCGAGCATAACTGACGCGACCCGAATCACCTGCAGAAGATCCCCTGCGGGGACTTTCGAGGGGTTATATATACAGCATGGAAGCAGCAACCCGGAAATCTGAAGGCTAGGTGCTTGTGTGGGAGGTGAGCATGGCCCACGAGAGAGAGAGAGAGAGAGAAGGGAGAGACAGACAGATAGACAGGCAGACAGAGAGGGAGAACTAGAGGAGATGTTCGGGAAGCTTGTAGGGAAATCCCCAAAGTGCACTCGACATGCCTAGCATAGCATAACTGGCATAACCGGCGCATTATGCCGTCTACGCACGTGGATGTCTGCTGGACGCTTATAATGCGTACCTGATAACACACACACACGCATATATATTTATATGTACGTAGCTATAGTGAAATAGCATTCACTTCTACGTGACTTATACGTTGGAAGGATATATAGATACAATGTGTAAGCGTAATCCAGTAGAGAACGAGACAGCATGTTACCCAACCATACTCATCCCAATGCATTGCTGTAACGCACTAGATGTGCAGTTACCGCGCTCGTAGTGCGGGATGCAAATGTGGTCCAGAGAGCTCTCGAAACGGGGAAGGAATGCTGCGAGAATGCAACGTATAGTGTAGTAACCGGCGATACGTGTATTCCTCGTATATCGTAGAGACATTGTGTTGTACGAATATATATCGTATACAACGTATACATACAAAATCATATATGCGCTCAGGGGAAGAGAGTTTCACATCGTCGCAGTCTGTGCATCCCACATATTCTGCGAAATGTTACACTCATCATTACAAATTATACGTTTCAGTGTTAGAACCAACGCAAATATCAAGGATTATCATTTTCTTTTCGATTCACAGCAAAGAAAATATACGATATATAATACATAATAAACAATCTGTTCAAATTACAAACAGCTGTAGATTATTCAAAAAAAAAAACAACTCTCATGCTATAACCGTGCAGAAATTATAGTGGGGATTAAGCTGGATCCTGACAGTTATGACTTGTTACGCTTGTAGATTGGATCCCAATCTCAGGTCGGATTCCAGTCGGATTCTAAAAGGAATAATAGTATAGCGTTTTTGGATTTTTTTGAATTTTTCATATATGAATACCTAATTTAATGATAATCCATGAAATCCTGATCATAATTCGATCGGGGATGGTTATCCCTAACTAAATTTCTGCAACTAAATACTGATGCTGATGACAATTTTATTTTTTAATTGTACCACCATCCTTATTTCTTTACGGGAATATTGCATGCTGCCAACGATCCGTGTCAGATCCAGTATGTCGATTGAAGTTCAACGATAATAGAGTGGTCTGGAGTGATGGTGATTGGGAATTTCATGCGTATCAGCTTCGCGTTTATGAGATGTTCCTGCACGTATATCGTAGAACAGAAAGCTGGATCTACTGTGTGTGGCCAATACTATGATAAGTGTGGTAGTCCAGACTGATGCTGTGGGTGTACACCAATATATGTACAGAGAGAGAAAGAGAGAGAGAGAGGAGAAGAACGATATACATGTGTACGCAAGTACAATATGCGGCCAACCAAGGTCCCGGTATGCATATGAGACGCATAGCAGGGTTGAAAAGGGATGCATAGTTCTGAGAGTGAGAGAACGTCCGACGTTTCTCTGGAAACAGACAGTACACGTATGTATATATGCGGAGAGTGAACATAAGGTACAGCGTGCAAGCGTGGGCTTCGAGGATTTAGGCTTGGCCTATTGGTCTGTTCATTCGGCCTCGAGCACACTAAGCATTCCCAGTGTATGTACTCTATACGGACAATGACAATGATGTAATTATGGCTGGTTAGGGTAATATCTCCGGAAGCGCTTTGGTCACAATAGGAACATGCGTATCGCAAGAGGCTGGTCTGCGGTCATCATAGATGCGGATCTCTCGACTGCATCTCTCCTTCGCATATATGCGAGTATGCTACATATATACGCATATATATATATATAGACAAAATCTAATAGTGAACGTTATATCGCTGCGGGTTTCGCGGGTGGAAGGTTATATCGTTGCTATATTGCGACGAAATGTCTATATTATCGCGAGAATTTCGTGTCCCATGAGCATTATCAGACTCGGGCACTGCTATGTACTTCCATGTATATATATACATATATATACGATGAAGAATGCACGTATATGGCAGGCCAACTCGTCCTCCCTGCGCCATTTGTGATTGTCACGCTCGCTGTGCGGGTCGAAGGATTTGCTTGCGATGTTGTATTCAAATGCTGGATGCACAACTCCAATCAGCTATATATGTATGTCCATGTGTATATATATATATACTACTACTACTGTATGGATGTATAGAGTGAGGAGAGCGAGAAAGAGAGTAGTATGTGTCTGCGAGGGAACTGTGCAACGGTGCGATTGCGTTGATAGAATCGAATCGAATCAGGAGTGTGTCGAGCCTGACGATGGACACAGCACACGCTCGAATTGTAACTTGAACGGTTCAGACTCAAACGCGTCCGTTTCGCCCTTATTGCTTCAACGGAGTTCTCGTACCTCTATATATAAATGTACGTATATGTATATATATAGAGCGAAACTTTCGTATATATGCGTATATGTATACGTATGTGTAAGGGTGCATGCGAGTGCACGCAGCTATAGGGACACTTGTCGGGGAAACTCTGCCGGCGTGACGGATCAAATTATCGAGACGATTAGCGAGAAAGCGCCGGGGAGATACGTATTGTCTGGACTATAATGTGAACAAACTCGATTTACTCCGATATATATGCAACGCTGAAATAGATTGAACCTCCTCCATGTAACATACGAGAAACCGGAGAATGTCATTGAAATTTTCAATGATTCAATTCTTTCTCGAGTTATAATAAACATCGACTGATTCTTTCGTTAACCCTAACGACGAATTATCCTCGAAATAATCTTTTGAAATACATCCATTTTTATTGTGGAAAAATAGAACTGTCCAACAATTATTTTTCGTAAGAGAAATATAATTTGTATAAAAATTTTTGTTATTTGTCGGGTAAAAAAGGTAAACAGAAGACGTAGAATTTGTGTTTAACAAAATACATTTTGTGAAGAGGTCAATGACAACCTGTTTTACAATTGAATTGAGAAGATACAACTATTAGTTGTATCTTCTCAATTCCCCAATAAACTCCATATAAAAAGGACTTGGCATCATCTTTTCTCGCGGCTATTTACTCTCGTTCACCTTTGTTAGCGCGATTAGGTACGTTCGGCTGAAACCTGATCCAGCATAGACGACTGTAAATACAGGGGCGTCGAGAGAAACGGAGATTCGGGAGAAAGAGGGAAAGATAAGCCAGAGATTTTCGTAACGGTATTACGTATATATATATGAGCTTGAAACTTTGACGTTGCAAGTGAGAAAGGGAATTTTCTGCTCGGCATGTGTGAATTTACGGTAATGGAGAGAGAGAGAGAGAGAGAGAGAGAAAGAGAGTATGGGGCAAGGTGAATATATAGATGCGCTGAGAAAATGGAATGAAAAAGCAAATAGCGGAAGTTGTTCCTTAGATAGCTGCGATAAAAGAGTTCCTCATTCGATCCAATAAGATCGGGCTTGACAATCAACTTGACTCACTTTCGAATAGAATGAATTAAATTTCTCTCTCTTTCTCTCGTCGGTCCATTCGTCTTTCATATCAAATCAGTGTCAAAGCTCACAAAATTATCTCGGACGTATGCTGCGATACTACGATAGTTTATAGGCTCCCAGAAGCCGAAATGACATGACCGTCCTCGTTCAACGTGTTGAAACGACGCGTCATACGTCTCTTTGATTGTTGGTCGTTGATGCATGTCTACTCATACACACAGCGGGGGATGGCGTATCTCCATCGTTAGATCAAGTGCTAGAACCCTGTCTTAGAAGCAATGGAGATTGAGAAGAGCGAGGAAATTCGAGTTAAGAAACGAGATAGAGAGAGAGAGAGAGAGAGAGAGAGTAGCCTCGTTTGCTTGAATAAGGCGAGAGTCTCGCGAGAGCCTGTCATCACCAATTATAACCCATTCAGACTGCCACCGGGTTAAATTATCCATAGTCGGAGTTGCTTTGCCAGCAGCATGCGTGAGGAAGCTGAAACGGTGCTAAGATGTCTCTTTCTCTGTACCCAACACACACACACACACACATATTCACACTTGTGTATATATAGGAACAGCTCTATTGGCGCCTTCTTGCGCCGCATTTACCAATGGTGCAATTGTGTTTATGGTGTCACTGCTGTACGTCATACACACTCCCGAAGATAGGGCTGCGAGATGAAAGTTATCCGCAAGTTCTCTCTACCGAGATACGTGTATGCCGAAAGACACGATGAGAGGCCAAAACGCCCCTTATTGGGGATCATGACTCATGAAACCCGCGAAGATGAGACGGCACAGAGCGTAAGACGGCGAAATCTTTTGTACAGAAAGATGCAGATTTCATGTTTCTTTATAGTATTATTTTTATCGATAGTCACGAGGATTTTAGGGATGCCGATACTATGAATTTTCAAAACGAAATCAACTTTATAAACGGCCTTAACGCATCGCTGTTCTTCCTTCTCTTTCTTTCTCGAAATTTCATACGCACATATGGAATTTTTGATTCACGTTCAGGACACATCGATCGATCGATACTTTGACGAGGTAGCGAGAGAAAATTTGTGTCCGGCCATATATTGCAATCATCGGGACTCGAGTCCGTTCTCATTCAGTTGCACATAAATGTTTAATCTCGTTCAACGTTTTTACATATATAGTTGATGCGCGCGCGAGTATACGCCAACGCATCGCGTATAAAACGTCTATTTCAAAGTTACAATATCTTTTTCTCTCTCTCTCTCTCTCTCTCTTTCTATATCTCTGTGCTGCTGCAACCCGCCACCATACCGGGCGCCACTCCAAGCTCCCTTTCCCGAGTGTGCACAATGGTCCTTGATTACCATTGTTGTTTCGCACGCCCGGCTCGATGGGGGTGAGAAAGGTTAAAAAATAAGTACTGTACAAAACTGCTGCGCTGTTTCGAGCTCGTGAAGCTTGATGCTGTGTACGTGACGCTTCACGCGGGAGCACCCCTGTATATATGTTTATCTATGGTATACTTTGTATATATATATAAATATATACGCCCATGTATGAAGCTTGCCATGAGAGAGAGAGAGAGAGAGAGTGAGGTCCATGAAAGCCACGTGGGTGTCGTGGATCGACCCTCAATGGAATGCGCCGAGAGAAAGAGAGAGTGAGAGAGAGAGAAAGAGAGCGATGGAGGGTGGGCTATACACACTCGATGTTTTCACCCTCATCACCCTTTTCCAGCAAAAGCACGCCAGAGTAGTGCTGGAAAAAAAAACGCGTAATCGTTCCCCGTGAAAAAAAAAGAGACGAGAGGGTGCCTTGAGCGCTGCCGAAAATACACGAGCGACTTTTTGTGAATGCATAAACGTCTGTATGTATATATATGTATTTTGTGCAACAGCAGCGAGCATTTCATTTGATCGTTTTTGGTCAAGTGTCTGGCGCTGTTTTCACTGTAAATAAATATAAAAAGTGCAATCCTATTGATAAAAGCTACACAGTCATGCTCCAATTTCTTTCTCGCCTCACGAAGCCAGGCCCCGCACCGGCTCTTTCACACCTTTCGCTTGATTCCATCTCACAGGCGTCTTCGAATATTTATTACAACGACCATTTTGCCCAGTCATTCCTCTTTCAATGAAATATAATGACTCTAGTTCGGATATATTGGCTACACTCAGATTGATGTATGATATGACGCGTACATACGGGCCAACACGAAGTCGAATGCGTTTTTTTTTTGTGGATATCAACATTTCGACAGCCATTTTTCTAATGGCGAAGAGAAAAAGAGAATTCATCATACGCGATAATCTCGTGGGAGAATATATTTTTTTTTGTATTTCTGTGCCGTTTGTAGAGGCTAAAATGTGATGCGATCGGAATAGTTTTTTCTCGTATCTTTTTTTTTCTTTCCAATGCCTTTTGCCAACGATATATCACAATATAACGTATGTACACGTCTCTCAGCACTTTGCTCGGTTATACTTTTGTCCCATTCTCCATCTTTGTCTAATATTCGTAAGTGCAGGCGTTTTTCTTGGCGAAATTTTTTGTTTTTCCTTTTTGTTTTTTTCTCCCTTTCTTGCAGTTGTGCCAAAGCAACTGCGCCAGTGAGTTTTCATACACGCAGTGGGCATCTATTGCGTATATTTGTATGTGTGCGCAGTAGTTGTGACTCTTGACAATACTGCGAAGGTGGAGAGAGGTACAGTACACACGAGAATGGTTGAAACTCAAGCAGTATTTCTTTCTTTCCTGTTTCTTCTTCTTCTTCTTCTTCTTCTTTTCTACCTCTTTTTCAATCTTGCAAGCCGCCCCGACGACGCCCGGTAAACGCGAGATTTTTTTTTTCGTCTCCGGAGTACCATGTGTATAACCAAGTCGTATACACATTTAATCGTCGCACAAAGGCTCGAGGCGTTGCTCTAACGAGCGACCAAGACCACGGACGTTTTCTTTTCCTCGAATATCCCAGAGAAATACTCACATACGCACGAATAAAGCTTATCCACGATGTCACTAATTATTCTTGTACGTGCGTGAACGCGTGGATACGTAATGATGTATATGTGTTGACGCGAGTCCGCCGCGACAGTCAGTAACCGAGCCAGACTAGACGCCGGCCACTCTACATAATTGCTAGGCCATTATATGTACCGGATAACGTGGAGAACGGCGACGACCGGAGCACACACACCCCCTCGCGACTCACGACGATATAATTCGCTCTCTTTCTAGACGTTCTCCTTTCTCCATCCCTGTCGAGCTCTAAAAAGATCTCGACAATTTTTTCATAAGATTTTTAAAAATTTGTCATTTTTATCGAATCACTGACCAAATTCTTATCATAAAAAAACTTATATTTTTTTTTCATTGAGAGAGATTAAGGAGGGTGGTGACTTAAATGAAAATATAGATAATTCGACAGAATATTCTTTACAATGGAATAAGTGATTATAATTTTTTTAAATTTTTTATTAATATGGTTTACAAGTAATTAACCCCTTGAGCGACAAGATAAATTTTATGTTTAGGGAAAACGCATACAAAAAACATTTGATCTCGTTTATAAAAACTTTATTAATTAAAAATCTTTATTAAAAAAAAATTTTATTCATTAATTTCATTGTTGAGAATATTCTATCTAAATTTCATTTAATGATCTACATTTTTATTTAGGTTACCTCCTTAATCATTTGCTCTTGTTTATCTACAATTATAATTGTAATTGTAATTAATTTTCATTCACTTTCTTGCATCTCGTGAACTTTTTTTTTCCCCTTCTTAATTATGAATTTTAATATTTTCAAGAGGATCAAGCCAAAGCTTTTTGTACAATTTGAAATGTAGTTTACGTTAATAATATACAGCGGAAAGTGTGCCAGAGCCAGCAGCTACAAGAGGATAGAGTACAGAATTAACGTATAGTACACTGCAAAGATTCAAGAGAGTCAGGGAGAGCAAGAGAGAGAGAGGGAGAGCGAGGGAAAGAGGAGAAGAGGATTTCAACTTTGTGTTATAGGAGAATCGGCTTGGGCGGACGACTGATTCGGTAATTGGTAGTTTGCTGAAGGGACGAAATAAGCAACGTTGGGCTGTTGGGGGTTCGAGGAGGATGTTTGGCTACTGAGAGAGAGAGAGAGGGATAGATAGATAGATAGATAGAAAGATAGATATATAAAGGTTTGATCTCTCGGGTTTGTGAGCAGCGGAGCAGCGTTTGTTGAACTTGCGAATGGATGAGTGGGGGAGTTCATGCAATGCAGATCGTTGAAGCTCTCTCTTTCTCATTCTCTCTTCCATTGCTCTCGTTGCTGTTGCCGCTGGTGACCCCGATGTTAGCTTTTAGCGTGGAAACTATGGAGATACTGAGCAGACCGCAAAAACGAGTGAAAAGCTTTGCCGAGACTCAAATCCCGTAAATAAATATCTGTATATATACACAGGGGGTAAATGCGAGCAATATATATATAAGGAATATATATATATATAAGGAAGAAAGAAAACGAGTCATGAAGATTTTCGCATGGTTTCACTAATGAAACGAGACAAAAATGAATAGCGATTGTTCCCAAGGTTTTTTTTTCCATTTAACCGACTCGTTTCAATAATTGGAAAGATTATTTCAATGTCCTCGACTCCGCTGATATTGAAGTAAACGGTGAATCGAGTTTTCAGCATTGGATTAATCGTTAACTGAGTTTTCTCGTAAAAAAAAATAACAAATTACAACGTTGGCAAGAAAACACGAGTCAGAGTGTCTCTTCATTAGCATAATTGATGTTAATTCATTGAATAAACATTTGTATAACTGAATGACATAATAATTCATGATAAGATACGATTCTGCGCGAGATGCAAGTGTTACCCGTATCAAAACGAGTTTTAGAAAAAAAAAAAAAAAAAAATTCTATCCCGCGCTCTTTCATTTGCCGTTTCTGTATAACTGAGTTCTTCTTTCAACGTTTACAAGAGTTTAGACTCGGGTTATAACGATGTATCGCACAAGAAAATTGTGGCAAAATGCTTTGGATGAAATGTATATAGGTGCGAGTATACATTCCCCGTTGCTGTTGCTGCCAACGGTGCTGCTGCTCGCGTCGACGGAAATGCTTCGAGGGCTTCACGACAGAAGAGATCTCTGCTGTAACGAAGTGCTATAGATACTATATGTATACTTTATATATGTAATCATGTACCCAGTAGCAACTGCAGGGAATGTACAGAGTTGTTTGTCAACGGTGGTCCAGCTCGAGTCAACGACGACAAGATTGAAAATATGCGTCGAGCTTTAAAGCTTCGCGCCACAGTTTATGTAACATAATCGTGCGTATATACTATATATGTATGTATATATCTATATAGAAAAGTATACCACCTCGCAAGAGCCTCTTATCGCGAGGGCTGCGAGTGCCATAGTCTACCATGCTGTAATAGTCTTCTTTTATACTATATTTATACATATACGCTCGAGGGAGCATTTGGAGATGCTTGTATAACGTATAGGAGACGAGAGAGACGAATGTGCGAGAAGAATACTCTCTTCCCGCGTGACAGGGAAGGAAAGTCGAGTGCCCGGTGAGATAATGGGTCAAGTAAAACGCGCCGTTTTATCGCCGCAGTACCGCATATCCTCGCGCGATATTCTTCCTCAGTTTTTTTTCCCCTTTTTTCTTTTTCGTTCTTCCGTTCGTTTTACACTTACACCTATATATATATATACGCAAACTGCATAGTCGCGAATGAAAGAACGTCATCGTATAGCCGCGAAAATTCAATTTGGCCCGCAAAGTGCCGGATCAGGTTTTAATGCCGCTGCGATATTGCATAGTGGCTCTGAGAACAGCCCTTACGCGACCTCGTCTTCGGAGGCTTCCGACCCATGACTCGCAGGTATACACGGGCTTTTGAATCGCTCTCGTATTACGAAAGCGAGCTTCCTTTTCTATTTTTTTTCTTCTTCTTCTTCTTCTTTTTCCTCCTCCTCTTCTTCTTCTTCTTCGTTCTCTTCTTTTATATGCAAAAATACATCGTAAATGATCCGTATCACCGCATTTTCCCTATAATGACTCGAGCTTGCAGTTTTTAACTACCTTTTTCTTTTTATCTTTTCGCCAGACTCGCGCTACATCGATTATTTCACGAATATATACTATACGAGGTCACGAAAATAATTCAAGAGGTTATATCGCGCGTATATGCACATTCGTGCGTATATCTTTTGTTTCGAAAAAGAAAGCATCAAAGACGTTTGGAAATTCGTAGGAATACAGGAAAAATTTGAAGATGAGTGAAATATGACGCGCTGAAATTGTGGATAAATAAATTATAATAAAATAAGTAAAAAAATTAGTGATGAGACACTGTCGCATCTCGTGAAATAAACATTTTGTATCGTATAGAAAACAACGTTTGTGAAGAAAAGAAAGAGTATATAGGTATAGATTACGAGAAAAGACGCATTGCTCGACGATAGCGAGCTTTCCAGCTAGGTTATAATATATAGACAATGGGGTTGGATATATAGAATAAAACGCGGGGGTGATCGTGGCGGTGGTGGTTTCTGGAAGCGAAAACGCGTGTTCACCGAACCGCAGCGTACACACAAACGTATCATCGCGCACGAGTTCTTTCACCGCGAGAGAGCTTCGGGTATATACATATAGGAATGGAGAAGAAAGCTCTGTACGGAAGAGTTAAATAAAAAGGTATAATAGACGCTTGGACCGATAGAGGATTGGTTTCAGCTCTCATCCAAAGAATCTTGGCCACATACACTTTATTTTCTTTTCTTTTTCCTATGTAACTGTTGCGCCCATTCACTCAATGATATTCGAAAAAAAAAAATCGTAGAATTCAGTTGGATAAAACAATTATATATCGTAGAAAAAATCTTTTGGAATTTTTTTTTATTCAAACGGTTTATAAATAAAATTGCAAATTACATATGTCGTTTGGTAAAGCGCATAAGTAGTAATAATTATGCAAACGAGATTGGGAAATGATTTTTGATCGGAAAAAAAACTTTTTACATATTGATGAGCACAATGAATTGCCTCACACTTCAATATATGCGGGTTTCATTTGAATGTATATGGGTCATTCTACTAAATGTAGAGTGAAGTTTTGCCGAAGGGTCTGAACTTTAAATAATTTATATGTCCTTTAAAAAGTATACAATAAAGAGAGCATTCATGATTTTTTTTTACAAATTTGTTCGTTGGGTTCATTCGGAAGAAAATTTCAAAATTTACAATTATGAGATTAAAAATTTTGGAACTTAGGGCTTTCCGATATTAGAGAAAAGTATATGTATCGATAAATAATTATTTTATTTGTTTTGAAAATTGTATTACATTAATGGCATTTCCAATACAAAAAGTCAACATCATCGTTTACTTTTTAAAGTTTAACTTTCAAGTCATAACTGCAGTTCATATTTGGTGGAATAGCCCATACATATATAAATAATCGTCGAAAGTGCGGTACAACGTTATTAAACGTCGGTCTCAATTATTTTCATAATATCATTTTGTTGCGAGCACGTATGGGAAGTATCGCGTGTCATTTAGCATATATTTCACATTCTCGTAATATCGTTAATTGACGTGAATGCATTCGATACTTTCGTTATATAATTTTCATGCTGATTTATCAAATTATAGTGAAAAAAGATGTGGTGTATCGTAATTTTTGACAAATATACTGTAGTCATGCATGAGCGGAACGTTAAACAGAAATGAAGTGCAAAAATATTAAATGAAAGTTCAATTGAGATCTTTTATTTATGTGACCACAAAGAATTCATTCATGACCCAAGAATTACCGAATATTGACGAATAAATTCATTACAAATTAGGAACATTCTTTTATTTTTTTCAAAAAAGTTTCTCCCACTTTTGTATGGAGGAAAACCTTCGCGCGGTGTGGTCGTGCGATCTCTGTTTATGCGAGACGTTCGAGGGCGACGAGAAGTCGAAGGGGTTGAAATTGTTTACCATTCACGGGGGCTCTTAAGTGGAGAAAATGGGGCAGGGGAGGTTGCGATATAATATATCGTGATCTGAGAGACGCGAGAGCGCATAGCAAGAGCGATCAAGTGGGTATGGGGTACAAAATGACGGACAATGCTATGACAGAGGCAGAGGCTGGAAATCGGGATGGAAAAAGAGAGAGAGAGAGAGAGAGAGAGAAAAATAGGGTATTGCCAAGGGAGGAGCGAGAGTAAAGCTAACTCTCGCGAGCATCTCCCATCCCCAAAGAGATGGGAACACGACTCTGATTAGCATACAAACTACGCGGAGCCGTGTTGCGCGAGCGATTGCGTTTGGCTTGTAGGATCGTGTGCGCCTGCCAGTGCCAATCTGCTTGGTATCGTATGCATATATATACATGTGTGTGTGTAGAGAGAGAGGGAGAGAGAGAAAGATAGATAGATATAGTTTATTATACCAGGGACATCATCCTTGCGTAAAGAGAGAGAAATAGAGGGGCAGAGATAGAAAACACGCGGAAGAGACGACGAAGACGACACAGAGAGGCGTTGGAACATGTGAAAAGCCGAGGAAATGAGGCACAGCAGATATATTCTTGCCGTAGGCCCTGTGTGTGTGTGTGTGTGCAGTCACGATCATGGTACGTATTCTCGACGAAAATGCTGCTCGCTCTGTGTTGGCCGGAAAATTCGAAAGATCTTACGAAAAATCGGATTACGTTGATTGAAATATTAAATCAAAGAATTATACCGATGAGATTTTCTAGCTATAGATAGCGGATGAAGAAGAACTAAAGAACGCGAAGAGGAAATATAAAAATCTCGAAAGACAAGATAAATTGCGACTGTGTAGAATGGCCGAAATGGACTATAGCCTCGAGTCAAAATTTCTAAATTTCATGGGTTCACACATTGATAAAGCAGTTACAGAAAAGACGAAATTACTTTTGGAATACTTGGTGACTGTCGTGAAAATCGATATATCTCGTTACGATCTTGTACAGTGGAATAAGGGAAAGGGCGAGAAGAAGAAGAAAGCAATGATCTCACGAGCGATAATGGGATTTATTATGGATAAATATGTTAATCTATAGAAGAAAATGGTGGACTATTACAAACAGTAGCAGCATTGTTGTCGCGAGTGAGGCTTTAAGGGAGAGAAAGAGCCGAGGAACGAGGAAATTTCGTATGATGCTGCTATATCGCTTATACGCTGTATCACATAAAAAACGGGCACATATCCTGCTGGTTGTAGGCTCTATACTCACGGCAAACGGTCGATATAAATAAGAGGAAGTCTTGAACGCTCGGTACTGTGAACGAAATCATCTTGGCACGCTGCCTATTGGCCTTACACAATCGTCTATATATATATATACATATATATATGGGAAAAGTTGAATTTTCATGTGTGGACCATTCGTGGCTCACACAATTGTTACAGCTATATATTTATACTTTAATCGCTCATACGGACATACACTACTAATTGTAACGATAATTATATATTTTGTGCTAAATATCATTGATTCGATGAAATTTTATATTGAATATCATTGTACTTTATTTATTCCATCTGTGCGACTTTCGACTTTTCCCATATCGTCGAGGGTGTAAGGAAACTGCTGGAAAACCTCCACCGATACAGTAGGACATTTCTTTATTCACTAGGTCACTAATGCTTCTCCTATCGAAAATAAATGTATTACGAATAAATAAAAATTAAGAAAAATATATGTATTTTTGCGATTCTGTTTTGTTGCTTTTTCGAGGACCTTCGAATCGGTTTGAATTCCGCTGGTTGAACCGAGTGGTTCTATAAATATTTATAGTATCGCAGGACTACGATCGAAAGAGAAATAAAAAAAAAAAAAAATGTTGCATTCGTTTGACAAAAACTGTGGAGAAATTGCATCCCCCGTGAAACCTTTAGAGGCGTCGTCGCATCGTCCCACTTCCGGTTTATATCGTCACGAACGTGTGGCAACGCGGTTACATTGACGATATGCTACAAAAAAAAAAGACCAAAAACGTTCCGCTATAGGAGGGGTGAAAAAAATACATGACTTTTTTACTGGAAAGAGCTGTGTGTATCCTTGAATGTTTGCAGAGCACTTCGGAAATTCGCGTGAAAATTCGCGCTTCATATAGATATATATCTATCTTTCTCTCGAAACTCCACTTTGGCATAGAGCGGGTTATCTATATACATATATACACAAGGTACACGCGATATATCGACGGCTGAAACACGGAGCAACGTCTATTTCACATCATTTGATGCATACGCATGCATACATATCGATTTGTCGGTTGAAAGGGCGTGTCGAGGGTGCAGAAGGCTTGACCTCTTTTTCGGTCGGGACTATCGACCTATAGAGTCCTGTACTACGCTGTCCGCAAATAGTGAAAATCCAATTTTTACGATTTCATAATTTTCGTGATGAAATAAGAGGCGCTCGAACATTCGAAAATGTATACGGTTAGACCGGGATTTAATCTTAAGTACATCAAGTCCAGAGAAAAAAAAAGAGAAAAGATGAACGCGGAAAGAGGAGAGATGAAGAGGAAAGATGATGAGCATTTCACACGCGGTGTGAAATGATCGAGAATACTTTCAGGCTCTATGTGCGATATATTTGTGGCAACGTTTTTTTTTACAAAAAGAGCGCAGAGATAAAATAGGGTTTTCCGGTAGATTTTTACGGTAGGGGTATCGATACGCTCGAGGCACTTTTTCCCTCGAGGAAAAGGTGAAGGAAACAAAAATGAAAGATGCTACGAATAAAAAAAAAAAAGAGGTGCTTGAAAAAGGCACCATCCAAGGTATTAAAGGAACGATATTGAAGAGAAAAAAGGGAGAGAGCCGCTGGCGAAGCCAAGATGGGCAATTTTTGGCTAATTCGGGGTGTGCCGAAGACTCGGACGATTAAGCTCACTGTTAGTACCGACGTTACTTGTACCAAGGACTCCGAGTCACAAGGGTTTGAATCCAGTAATTCGATGACTCCGGATCGCGCCCTTTCGACTTTGGGCTATCGAAGTACGTACACGTATACACAATCCGTGTATGGTACTCTCTATATATACGTGAAGAAGGAATTCTTTCTTTCTCTTTCTCTCTTCTTTTCTTTTTCTCCTTGGAAAAGGAAGGAAGGGAAAAGGTTTTCTTGAAACACGATTTGACGCCCGAACGATTCTCCATCCGAGAGACCCCTCACGACACGGTTTACAAAGCTTGGATTTTACGCAACGGAGCTTTTTGTGCTTTCGTAGCCACAGCCCTTTTCACGAGAAGGGCATTTTTTACGGGTTTCCGATATAGATAGGCGAGGAAATGGGACGAATGATTTTTCCTTTTCTTTTTACGACTAATTGCATTAAAAAAAAAATTCATTAAGAATTTTTCATCTAAATTTCGTATTCATAGAACATTTTTTTAGTGCTTATGCATAGTTAACATCGCACATTTTAGTTTCGACATTTTGGATTTATGTACTCACTTCCAGAAGACGACGGATACGATAGCCGCCATGAGGAGCAGCACGACAGCACATGTGATTATTAGCGCGGTGCTCTGGAGCGATGGATTCGTGTGGTAGGACGGATCAATCATCTGGAAAAAGGTTGAAAAAAAACACGTTATATTTTATGGGAAATGAAATGTTGTTAGCTCATAATACTTCATGGTTCGTTGACAAAATAACGAATTTTTTTTAATAAAAATAAAAAAATGGTAATGGCAATGTACATATTTTTCAATGAATTAAAAATATATCAACATCGAAAAAACCGCAAAATTGGAACGAAATAAATGTGCTGTCGATTCATCGAGTATAGTAGATAATATAATAAGCATATAAATGAGGAGTGGATATGGACAACACTCTGGAATTTTCACCCATCTATGGAGACTAGAGATGAATTGGAAAAAAAGTAGGAAGGAAGTGAGGAAGGAAGTGAGGAAGGAAATAGAAAAGGAAATGATAGGAAGGAAGTAGGGGGGTGACTTGTAAAAATCCCTAAAGAGTATGCAAGTAAAATTTTCCAACTAACTAATAATCATATAAGTGTAATTATAATATAAAATGTATGTAAACTGTACACAGGAAGCGAGAGGTAGAGCGAATCGCTTAAATGAGCGCAAGAAATGATGAAATAACGAGAAAGTTTCTGTCTCTCTCTCTCTACACACATATATATATTTTGTCTCGGTCATCAATATTTGCTATCCATTTTCTCATTCCTTATAGGGGCGCGTGTGAGTCACTTTTCTCTCGTTGTTTGTAATAGGAGTTGATATAAACCCGGGCGTATACTGGAATACAGACACAAACTTGTCCGCTTGTAGCCGAGTTTCGCTTCGCAGGGGTTTTCCACCCTCTCGTACCACCGCTGCTGTTTTATACGTATGTTTATGCATATATTATATATATATCGTATATAATAGATGTCTGTATTCATATGTATTCAGAGCTGAGGCACTCGGCTTGCCGCGTGCACCACCAGCCCTAATTTCGCTCCCGTTTCTAATTACCTTAGCCTGAAGGAAACGGAAAACGAGGACGAGAGAACTAATACCGGGCAAACAGAGTTGGTAGTGGTGGTGGTGGTGGAGGATAGAAAATTATGTTGAGAAAGCTCTCTCATGCACTTGGACATAGGGAGAGATATTATTCTTTATATACAGACACGAGTCAGAGATTATAGTGTATATGTATGTGTGTGTTTTTGTATGGTATTATAGATGTGGGGTGCGTAATATTGCTTATTTGTGAAAATGAAAAATGTTTTCTTATCGGCCCGGGACTGGAATAATCATCTGAGAATATTAAGACGAATTTGTGAAGATATGCGGGGGGAGAGAAGAAGTAATAAAGCTTCGATGCGTATATAGAGAACAAAAAGCCCTTACATATTTCCCACGAGATTCAGTCGTTATTCATTTTTACCAAAGACACTGCACAGTTATTTATTTTTCCCATTTCACCGGCTTACAGTATATATAACGGCTCTGACACGATGTGTGACCTCACAAGGATCGTTTCTACTATGATGCTCGAGCGCGTGATCTCGAGACTCTCGAGCGGGGCCACCTCGAATAAAAGTCTATAGAAGATCCACTTGAAAAATTACTTTGTTTAAACGCGGAATTGAGGATCAACGGTTATTGAAAAAAATAATAATAATAAACAAAAAATCAAGCGCGAGTCTATGTCTAATTGTTCAAAAGTCGTTATTTCGTGCGTTTATTCAACAAGCATGTACATATATAAGTTTGCTATTCGGTAAAGGTTCGGATAGAAAGTAAATTGTGTATTGGTAGTAAAGAAAATTGATATAAAAATGACGATAATAATCAATTAAAGTATCAATTGAAGCGAGTGGATCGTTAAATGTCGGTGAAAAATATAATGATTAATCCTTGGAAGAAAAAAAAAATATATATGGAGTCTGGGGGTTGTTTCTACTTGTGAGATATTGTGGTCTTCTGTATGGACAGCAGTGAGTCTGCAGTGGCTCTCGCTCAGCCTGTATACCACTGTCGTTTACAGAAGTCCCTAGGCCTGGTTTAACGTCGATAAGCTAGCCATTCTCTGCCCCTCCCTCCCTCCCTCCTAACCCTCCCTGCTGTCTTCGCAAGAAATAGTGTTACAGACGGAGAAGGAAGACGAGAGTATACAGAGGGCGTTTTGAAAGGAAGGAGATTGGGAGGAGCGAGATGGAGGGAGGTTCGGTTGGATATTGTGCAACGTGTTGTTTGGCGCTGAGCCAAGGAAAGCAACATTTATCAAATAGTACTCGCTCTGTGGTGATGGTGCTCTAGCTGCTGTACAGGAAAGAGAGGATGAAGGTACATATATAGTATATATATCACGAATCACGCTCTATATTTTCCACCTCTGTCTTTCATTCGTATCTGCGCGCCGTCTCTGAGCTTTACTACGCTCTGTATATATACACCTTTTATTATTATATTCCGTGTATCTCTCGGCATCTTCTTCCCTGCGAGATCTCACTCGTTTTATCTCTCTCTCTCTCTCTCTCTCTCTCTCACTCTTTATCTCCGACTTTGTCTATAACTCGACTTCCCTCGGGGGCTCATCGCTCATCATTACCGTGGATATTAATGGCGCCGGCTAATGGATTCAGTCGAGAGCGAACCACCACCACCACCACCGAGAGCAGTAAGAGAATCTCTCCTATTCTTCGTTTTTTTTTTCCTCTCTCTTTTTATCTCGCTCTCTCTTTCTCTCTCGACTATTTGCGTGTACGCGAAGCTTGGCCACCCAGTGAATTTGGAAAATAACGCCGTTGCTCGCGGGCTTGATGTATATCCCGCACATTCCCGCGTGAAAAACACGGGGGTAAACTGCGATCTATGGTCCCTTTGGACTCGTGAAAATAGCAATTAAAAAATCTTTTCGATGCTACGTCCTTTTTTATTTTTTTTAATTCTCTAATTAATTCCAACTTTTTAATCTACATGGTGCTCTCTGGTCGGTACTTATTCCGCAGTCTCAGCGGGAATCCTATACATAAATTGTCCTTTACACTCGGAGAAGAAAGAATCTCTGGCTCATAACTTCTCTATATATGCGGAACAAAAATAAATTACAAACTTTATATCAAATTCACTCTTGTTCCATTTATTATCAGTTCGATTATCGATTTATGATTGGGTAAATATATATTGGCTTGACATGTGTATTTGTGTTAGAGCCCTAATTAAATCAAAAGATTTTTCACTGATTGTTTAACGAATAATTTCATCTTATATTTTACTCGACGCAAAACATTATCATCCGCTGAGAATTCAATTTTCTTTTGCGTTTCTACGATGATCGATAAAGAGTTATCTCGTATACGCATGCACACACGTAAAGCAATGCACACATATATACACGTGTATATATATGTATATGCATGTTTTATATTACACTAAACGAGCGTGCGTTGTCTCTTTGTGAAATAGTGTCTCTTTGTGCGTTGTCTCAGTGGTTTTCTAGGCCTGCGGTAAAATTGGTAACCCAACGCGAGTTCCAATTAACGAATTCCGGTGGAAAATGCTTTGGTTCGAGAGTCGTTGTACGTGTTATATATGCGTGTGTAAATATAAAGATATACATATACACGTATCAAAAACACACCGGCTCGAAAGATCACATTTGCGATAGTAAAAAGCGCCGCACGCTGCTTATGTGAAATAACGATCGCGTTACCGGTATATGAGGGGAAGAAGGACAAGGTGAACAAAAAAAAGGAGCGAGGGCGAGAACAAAAAGAGCTCGCGGCAGAGAAAATGAGGCTACACACTCTCACGGGGAATGAAGGAAAACAGAGAGAAAATTCTTTGATACGTTTTTGCGATGCTCTCTTTGTGAGCTATAATCATATCGTTGCTTGGGGTTGCTCTCGCGTATATGTATAACCTCAACAACCATCTTTTCATAAAAGAATTCGAGGTAAGAACAAAAAGAAGAAAAAAACAAAGTGATACGTCACAATAAAAGGAAAAATACAATTCTTCGGATGTGGATATTCCATGAGTAATATACGAACTTTAATGAATAGATTTTAATAATGTCTCGATTAAATAATTACAAATTATTATCAATCGATTTTCTTTCGATGAAAATATTCATCACTTATTAAAAATTGTTTTTTCTTTCTTGTCTCTTGTTTTTTTTTTCAATTATGACTAAATAATAAAATTGAAATGTTTATTTGCTTGAATAATCACTGCATCAACATGATCGATGAAAGTATAATTATATACAATTAATTGTTAGATATTTATTGCATGAATTGTACACATATTTGTCTATGGATAATCAATTGAAATTAAAATAATTGATTTCTCTATGCAGTTAGTCAAAATTGTAAGGAATAGAAGGGGTGGTAGACTATAACGATATATCGAGCGATAAACCGAGACTCGATTCACAGACTGGCCAGTCAAAGAATAGCGTACATATGTGCATCGGAGAGTCTCGGTCCCGGCGGAGCGTTTCGTCGCGACGGACCTTCCCGATTAATTAGCGCGTCGATGGTTAATGAAGCCTGGCCCCGTGGTAGTAGAATCGTTCTCAATGTTATACCCATATACATATATACACAACAAGATCTCGACGGTATGAACTCGAGAGTAAAGAGACCGGGGAGGGGGAGAGGGCGCGGACAATCGATATCGCGACGCGATATCTCGAGCCGAGCAGACCGGAGAACCGGCCGCGAGAGACAATATAACGGAAAGAAAAATAAAAAATAAAAATAAACAAA
>JABMBV010079931.1:0-12701 GCA_018906735.1 Mesochorus sp. PSUC_FEM 10030011 | reverse complement strand
TTCAAGTAAAAAAAATGAATTTAATAGAAAAACGACCAAAAACTAAAATGTCATAAAAAAATTTTGAAAAAATTCGAGTGAGCTAACTTCAAAATCACACAACCTTTTACCTTTTACCCTGTTGATATTTTTGCTTAAACCTAATAGTTAATCTGTTACACAACATTTTGTTAATTTGGACTTTTTTTGAAAAAAAAAAAATAACTTTGCGGGAAAAATCACAAAAATTTTTTCCGTTGGCAAAAATTAAGTTGAAGCTACCTACTTAAAGATGTCAAGCCAAAAAACTGTTAAAAATTTTTTTACCCAATTCGCGGTACAGTACAAAACAAGAAAAAAATAGTCATAATGTCACAATTGCAAAAAAAATCGTAAACATTTTTTTTTAAAAAGATGAAATGGCATTGAAAAAGGCTTCGATACTTTTTGTAACTTTTGTCCGGAAACTTTTAATCGGTAGTGTATATACATATATAATTCGGACATAGGATCTCTGCTTTAATGCTTAATTATTCGATAACTATTTTTAAAAAATCTGCAAAAATTTACATTGTCATATATAATTCTGAAGATTATACTCACCACATTTTATTCAATTCCAAGCATATTGATTGTACACCCATTATTAGTAGTAGAAATTGATTAGTATACTCAAACACTTTACGGATGTAAGAAAAGAATAATACCCAACATAAGTCGGTACAATTTAAATTTTTCCGATTATTCAAAATTTTGGATTCATGGGTGGCTTTTGACAACATGGGGTTATTTCAACTATACATGAAACAAAGAGACAATAAAGTGTAACACACTATATTGCTTTATGTCTGAAATTTAGTGACACAGAGTCGTAATTTAAAAAGCCAACAGCTGTACACTACTATATTTAATGTCTTGATATTTTGACATTTATTCTTTATATTATTAAAACCAGAATTAATAAATAATATATTACATTGTGTTGAACTGTTTCACTCTGTATCGTTGTTGGAGAATCCCTTGTAAATCATGAATAATGCATGAAAAATTTCGAAAAAACCTCAATTTTTTATTGATATTATTGTTCAAACTATTTATCGCATAAAAACTCGTTTAGTCATTGTATACTTTTTTTTTTGTTTTGTTGTCATAATGCCATCATGCTAGCATGCTCTGTCAATTGTATATAGGTATCATGCCGATATTAAACAATGGTGAATGTTTAATTAAAAATCATATTTTTCCAAACGAAAATGGATAATGAGTACATCAAATTCAATAGAGATATTCATTCTACAATTTTTGGTTTATTTATAATTAAAAAAAAAATTAATCTTCCACGGATCTTAACCCTTTCAGCCACGAATTAATTGTGTGGATCGATTTTGCATCGCCTCGATCAAACAGAGTTAACCAATCACAACCAATCACGAGATGATACGTCTAAATATGGCCACCGAAATGTTTCGGCAGACTATCCCGATGCCCGATACACACCAACGCGTCTCTCTCGTTTTGTGAGTTTTGTGCGTGCTCTTAAGAAAAAAGAAAAAAAAACCTTTCCAAAATCGTATTTTAGAATTAACACCATCGCTACGTAAAATAATAAAATTGGTAAATATCGGAATATTTAATTTATTTGTCAAATGTAATTATAAATATTTATTTTCTTGTTTTTTATGTCGGTTCCAGTCTCATATAAACTCAAAAAAATCCAGAAAGTTGAAGCAGTCCAGGCAAGAACTTTGCAATTCTTTTCTTTTTGAAAATATATTTAAATAATAAGTTGTAATGCAATGTAATTAATGTATTTTAACATATGTATATAATACATATATATTTGTTTTGATTGCATGCCCGTAGGCTTTTACAAAGTTCTACAAATGAAACAATTATCGCAGCTATACCTCCTCCCTTTCCTCCGCTTCTTTCCCTCTCCTTATCCACTCTTCCACCTTCCTTATATATTTACACAGCACCCGCTTTACATTTCCTTTCAACGCGTTACACAACTTTTCTTTGATTCCATTTCCCGCTTCTTGCTCCATCCATCTTTGCATTTCCTCTTGCTCCTCCTTTCCCAAAATCTCCATTCCTTTTTCACAAACAAAAACATGTTCCACCGTTTCTTCCTCCCTCCCACACAGCCTGCACCCCCAGTCGACCTCCCCCTTTTTACCTGCTCTTCCGATATTTCCGCACCTGATTCTCGCCCAAGTCTCTTTGTCTTCTCCTTTTACACTTTCTTCCGACCAGTATTTCCATGGCTCCTGCTCCTCCCTTATCAGCTCCTTATACAATTTATTGTATGTGGATCCCATTATTCTCTCTCTTTCCATCTCCAGCGTTTTCCTCCTTAAATTCTCCAATCCCCTGTTTATTACTTTCCCCATTTCTTCCGCATCACTCTCCTCCCAAATCCTTTCAACTAATTCTTCTATTCCCATATTCTTCAAGACCTCCACAAACTCCTTTCCCCATTTCGACGGATTCTTATTCTTTATTGCTCTTATCTCTTCTCGTAACAAAACCTTCGGCCACCTTCCCTCTTCCATCATCATTACATTCTTTACATATCTCAACGCTCTTTCCCTTATAACCCACTCCATTGTACTAATCCCTAGCTCTGCCCTCCATATGTATCTTGGCGTCCTCCTGTCCACTCCTAAAGCCATCTTGCAATACCTGTTCTGAATTCTTTCAAAATGGTCTAAATTTCCAAACCCCCAAATTTCCACTCCGTAAATCGCCCCCGACCTCACCATCGAGTCCAGTAAGTATAGCCTCTCCTCCATGATATCCCTTCCCGCCCTCTTCCATAGTCCCCAAACCGAATTTGTCGCCTTCTGTGCTTTTCCCGCCATTTTTCTCCCATGCTCCGTCGATGCATTCCCCGTCGTGAACCAGTAACCCAAATACTGAAACTTATTAACCACCTCAATCCCCTCCCCTCTTATCTCCCACTCCGAACCACTTTCAGCCCTTCCTCCCTTCCTGAAAATCATTATCTTAGTTTTCTTCGCATTGACTTCCATTCCATTCTCTTTTTCCCAGTTCTGCAAACCCTTTAACATGTTTCTCAATTCCTTTGCTTCCTCCGCAACCACCGCCACATCATCTGCGTATTTTATCGCATACACCTTTTCCCTTCCAATCACCGATCCCCCCATTTTCCCTCTCTCCCATCTTTCCTCCAAATCGTCCACGTATATGTTAAACAGCATCGCACTCAGCGCACATCCTTGTCTAACTCCCCTCTTCGCCACAAAACTTCCCCTTACCTCTCCGTTCACCTGCACCTCGGCCTTAGTTTCCCTGTATATCTCTTCCATCATCCTCAACATCCGTCCCCCCACCCCTTTCTCTCTTAACTTCTGAAACAACCTCGTTCTGTCTACTTTATCAAACGCCGCTTTGAAATCTATAAATGCTACATATAACTTCCCTTTTCTCATTCTCAGTCTTTTATTAATCAGCCCATTTAGCACAAATATTTGGTCCCGCGTACCCCTTCCCTTCCTAAAGCCCGCCTGACTTTCCTTCAACTTTTTATTGCTTTCTATCCATCCTCCCAACCTATTCGCCATCATTTTAGTCAGAATTTTATACCCTATATCTAGCAGAGATACCCCCCTGTAATTGCCCGCATCTTCTTTATCACCACTTTTATAAATGGGCGCGATTCTTGCAACCTCCCACCCTTCCGGTAGTTTTTGCTTTTCCCAAATTTTGTTTATTACTTTCCTCACTACTTCTCTTTTTTCCTCCGGTATTATCTTTATAAATTCTATGCTTATTCCGTCTTCCCCTGGTGCCTTCCCGTTCGCCATCTCCTTAATTGCACTCTCCATTTCCTTTTCGGTAAAGCAGTCGTTAAAAATTCCCTCCCGCTCCACCTCCGTCATATCCTCAGTGTTCCCCCGTCGCTCCCGCACCCTTTCCACAGCCTCCTCATCTCCTTTTAGCAATTTCTCGAAGTGATCAACCCACTGTTGTCCTTCAATCCGCTCACTTACCGCTATTCTCTTTTTTCCCCTGAATTTACTTATCGCTTTCCACCACCTTGCCATGTTCTTCGCCTTCCCCACTTCTTCCCAAACTTTCAGTCTATATTCTTCCTTTGCTTCTTTGTAGATTCTCTTCAATTCCTTCCTCTCTTTTCCCAAGACCTTTTTACTTTCAACATTCCTTTTTTTAACAAAATCCTTCAACGCTCCCCACACCCTTTCTCTCTGCCCTTTACATTTTACATTAAACCATTTTTGCCCACACCAGCTCCTCTTCTTCTTTACCTTTCTTTCCATCCCCACCTTCCCCGCAATTTCGTATATCTTCTCTTTTACCTCTATCCACTCATTCTCCACGTTCTCTGCTTCCATGTTTACTCCCCTCCATTCATCCTCCATTTCAGACGCTTTATTTTCATCCCACCGAATCCTTTTTTTCTCTGCCTGTTCGCAATTCCTCTCTTCACCCTCCGCTTTTGCATTACATTTTTTCTTCCTTCCGAACTGAAATATCACCGGTAAATGATCTGACTCCATCCTGTTTACAATCTTCATCCATTTTACATCCTCATTCCATCCTCTATCTAATACTAATACGAGGTCCAGTACGGATCCGCAGCATTCTTCTTTTCCTCCGACAAACGTGATTTTTCCCAGCTTGTCGCCGTTAGCTCTCCCATTTTCCACTCTCATACCCAACTCCTCACACATCCTTAACAATCTTCTTCCCTCCGCGTTTACAATTTTATCTTGCGATTTACGTATTCCACTCTCCATGCATTCCTCCTCTCCTTCATTCATCGCTTGCTCCTCCCCAATTCTCGCATTAAAATCTCCTATCACCAAAACCATCTCATACCTCGCAGTCGCTTCCTCAATTTTTTCTCTCAAACTGCCCTCAATCACTTTCATACCGACATTATTATACACTGTTATTATTATACTTTTCTCTTTTTCACCATCATTGTACACAGTCATACCGTACTTCCATTCCTCCACATTCCACTTTTCGCATACCACTTTTTTTAAACCGATAATTTGACCGCCCTTCGCCCTTCCTTTCCTCACATTCTCGACTCTTGTCGCCTCCTTAAAAAACCATCTATATTCCCCGCTTAACGCCCCCCTCATTCTCTCTTCATTCTTTCTTTCGACCCAAGATTCTTGTATTACAATCACATCACTTTTTTCCAAGAATCCCCACGTTTCAAACATTTTAAATGCACCCGCAATGTTCCACATCACCACTTCGTATCCCAGATTTCCTCTTTCTTCCTCATCGCCCTCACTCCTCACTAACTCCCCCGTTCTTCTTCCTTGTCCCCCAGCGCCGTCACTCCTCTTCATCCACTTCCATGCTTCAGCGGAAGCTCTCATTCCCTCCTCGTTCCAGGATACCGCTCTTGTCTCCCGCTGTATCGTTGCTGCTCTCGTTGTTGAAACCCCGCCGTTGCTTCCCATTCCTCTCTTCTATTGACTCCTTCTCTATGCGTGTCCTCAAGGTCTCCGACCCTTTCGTTCCAGGTCTTCCATCTACCGCCAATCATTATTTTGAGATAACCGACTCTCGTCTCCTTTCCTTGCTTCCTTCTGATGTCCGCCAACTCTTCTATCCATTCCTGTACCTCCCACTCTCGGCGTGTCGGATCCTCCCAGATCGTTCTTCGTTCATCCGACTGCCCTCTTTTCCCCACTGCCTTCATTATTCTCACCTTATTTTCCAGGGTTTCCGTCTCTATTACTTTGCCGTCTGGTGATTCCCTCCACCTCGTGATACGCGGTCTGACTCCTGTTTTTTCCCAGACCGCCCTCTCAATATCCCAGATCATGCCCCTCCCTGATCTTTTCACTTCTTGTACCACGATATTCTTCTTTCTGCTTTTTCTCTCCTTCCATTCTTCCTGCCACTCGCTGTAGCTCAGACGTTTCGGCTTTTTCATGGCCAGTTGCCTTAACTTTTCATTTTGTCCTGGCTTAGTTACCTTCTTCTTTCTCTCCACTTCTACCCATCCTTCTTCCCTCATTGTCTCCTCCCCGTACCCCTCTTGTTCTTCATTTCTTTTCTGTTGTCCTCGCTGGTCCTCCAAAACCTCGTTTTGATTCTCGTCCCACCGCGGTTTGCTCCAATTTGGTTGTCGCTTCCCCCCCTCTTCGTCCGTTTGATCCCTATTTTTCCTTACTTCCTCCAGTTTTCTGCGCATCTCTTCGTTTTCTTGCCGCAACCCCTCGATGACTTCTTCCTGCCTTCTGCATCTCGTACTCCACTTTTCCTGCTCTTCTATCAGTATTTCCTCCATTCTTCTCCTCGGAATCATCCCGTATGCCTCTCCCTCAGCCTCGGCCGCCCCTTGTGTCTGTCCTTGTTCACCTCTCATCTTCTCCATGAATTCTTCTATCGTTTTTCCCACCACCATTTTTATTTTTAATTCCCAGCCCTCCTCCCATTTTTCCATCAGTTTCATCTCCATTCTCCCCAGTCCCTCGACGATCTGCCTCTCGCAGCCTTGACAGGCCCTCTGCCCCGTGCTGCCCCCCGACGTTCCCGCTCGGTCCCCTTCTCCACATTTTTCCTCACTCAGGCCTCCTTTGCTCTTTTTCCTTCTCCTTCCTGACCCCCAACAGTCCAACAGCGACCTGGCCGCATGGATTTTCCTTTTCTTGAATCCTATTGCACCCCTTGGCCTACCTCTTCTCCTTTTTCCAGATTTTAACATTTCTTCCGTCGTCTCTCTCTCCTCCGATCCCTCGCCCCTCGGTGTATCCGCTTCTGTCTCCGTCGCCCATGCCGGTCTCACTGGAGTATCCTGAATCCCTTCATGTAGTACGGTCTCGCTAATACCGACGCTGCTCTCAACTTCTCGGTCGGTATTGCACCCCTCCCGTTCTACTTCCTCCACGGTCCGCAACCAGCCGCTGTCGCCTCCGTCGCTTCCGCTTGGCTCCATGCCTGTCGCTCCTTCTCTCTCTCACTTACGATGTCGCTTTCTAACCTCACTTTATGTCACCCGCCGGTTTTCTTCCTTTCTACTGCTATTTCATCAACCCTTTTTCTCACCCACACTTCCACTTCTTCTTCCCTGCCTTTGCCACACTTTCCACTATACGCCACCTTTTTTCAGACTTTCTTCCTCGCGATTTATCTCAATTTTCTCGCTCTTTATAGACACCACATGCGTTCCGCAAACTAGTCCAACCGGAAGAGAACATATGTATATAATTATTGTTTTGTGTAGGATGGTTAAAGTCTGTGCGGTGCCTGAAAGAAAGAAGAGGAAGCAGATGAATTTGCGCCAATTTTCTTTCTTCTGTGTTCCAAAGGTAAGCCAAGTCAACCTTCTCAGTTTTTATTTTCATTTTTGATATTATGAATTCGATTACTGACCCTTCCTGATCTTTTTCTCCAATATAAGTGTATTGTTCCTCCCAATCTCCTTCACATCTTCCCTTCATTATTATCAAACCGTGTTTATCACAGAACTCCAATAGTTTCTTTCACCTCTTTTTTCCGTTTTTCCCTTAGTTTACCGCCATACTCCTCTGTTCTTGCATTCCAGTCACCACTTATAATAACATTTTCACCCTCCTCTTCTATTTCTTTTACCAAATCCATCACTTCTTGTAATAGTTTACCGATGCCGCAGTTATTATTTGGCTTTGTTTTCTTTTAGCCTTTTCTCGATGAAATCGACAAATTTAGCTCAGTTATTGATAACATATCAAGTAGTTACAATGCAGCTCCTCAGATTCGTTGATTTGATGCGTAACCGCGATGAATTTGTAGATTTTCTCTTCGAAAAAAGACTATTG
This sequence comes from Mesochorus sp. PSUC_FEM 10030011, assembly GCA_018906735.1. NCBI lineage: Eukaryota > Metazoa > Arthropoda > Insecta > Hymenoptera > Ichneumonidae > Mesochorus > Mesochorus sp. PSUC_FEM 10030011. The sequence goes on along the minus strand of JABMBV010079931.1, from coordinate 4,908 downwards.
CGTGAGCGTGTAACGTGTCCTAAATGTGAAGCACTATTATTGTTAACCGTGTTACGTTGCTTTTGAAGTGTCCGGGCAATAAGACTGTTGTGGTGAATAAAAAAAACGACGAAGAGTAAGGTGCACGTTCGGAGTTTCTGCTGTAAATTCTTCATGGTTCAGCGGAGCCCGAGACATAGAGAAACTGTGTCTCCTAGTGAGCTATTTTTGTGGTTCAACTCCCCACTTGTGAGTGTGCTGATGACTATGCTGGAAATTTCCAAACAGACGTGCATCGATTACTGCTCTTATGCTTGAGAGGTATAGATTTTTAGAAAACATAATCTGTTTTTTTTCAATTTTTCATCCATTTTGAATCTAGATATGTCATTATTGGGCTGATTATTGAGAGCCTAGAATCAGCGGAGTTGGCCGAACTGTTGAAATTGACGAAAGCAAGCTCGGCAAACGTAAATATAATAAAGGATGCGTAGTGGCGGAACAATGGGTGTTTGGCGGGATCGACCGTGAATCAAAGAAGATCTTTATTGAACCCGTAAATTCTCGTGATCGCAAAACCCTATTAGAAGTAATTAGGCGTTGTACAGCAGACGGGACCACCATCTTCTCTGACTGCTGGCGTGCGTACGATCGCTTGGGCAGTGAAGGATATCAGCATCCAACCATCAATCAACTTCGTCGATCCCAAGATGCGTGCCCACACTCAGAACATCGAGATGATGTGGCGAGATTTACGCGGGACATCATCGAAGTATGGGAGAAGAAAAGAAAATTGGCTGTATTATATCGGCGAATTTTTATTCAAGCGGAAGCATCCGTTTTTGGAACGCATCGATATTTTTTTCGACACAGTGCGGCGAATGTTTCCGATTGAAGGATACGATTTCATAACTGGACGTGACGAATAAAAATTTTCATCTTGAACGATTTTCAATTGTTTATAACTTTTCAACCAAGGTCGACCGCCACCTAATTCCAACGGGAATAGGTCAAGGTCATCGTCCCTTACCATTTCCTCCCACTCCACCCCCGAAGAAGGTGGGGAAACTAAGCTAGACATTTACCATTTTTTATCTTGATTCCATTGATGTACAATGTTGACAATTCTTTCGAGTTGGTGCGGGAAACGGACATCGACGAAACTTGTAGAATGATGAAACTTCAGATGCAGATTGTGGCCCTTCGAAGAGATCAAATCAAAGTTCTGGCTAATATTAAAAACGGATAATTTTTTTTTCATTTTTTCTCGCTCCTACAAAATGGTTTGCGGACTCCAATTGATTGAAAAAAAAGATTGCAAATCGACGATAGAACAACATACTCTAAATTAAAGGTTGTTTAAGGTCATACGTACTTACTAGATAAAAATAAAAATAGTGAAAATATTTTAATTAAGATTTTATTGAAAAACTAAAGATAGCGTCCTTAATGTTACTTAAAAATGTATGCAAAGTTTTAAAAGGCTTCAAAACGTAGAAAGAAAGATATTTATTGAATAAAAATGCCACGTTAAGCACGCGCTCTGACAAAACACTATCGAAAATTAAGATTTCTCAAATTTATTATACCCACGCATATGACAATATTCAAGATAATCTAAATTTTCAACAAAATAATAATAAAACGATATAAACATGGAACTACCTTCATGAAATAAAAAAGGGCTTCTCACGCTCATCTCTCAATATGCACAACTCGAAAGGTGAATTTTAGGAATGCACGATGGCGATTTTGTCTCTATATGATCTCGAAATTTTTTTCAAATCGATACGATAATTGAAAATTGACGAAGGCAGCTTTCGGTTGTATTACAGCCCTTAATTAGGTAAAATCTAGGTTCTGGCTAACTTTTTTGAAATCTGCAAAACGTAATAGGAAAAATCCATGCATTGATGATCGCGATCGTCTCCGTACGATCTTGAAATTTTTTCGAGCCGGTACGGTCAACGAAAATCGATCGAAGGTGCTTTCGACTTTTTAGTATTTTATAAAAAGTTCAAATCGGCCTCCTGGTTCCTCGCATTTCGTAATATCATGGCCCTCTGTAATGTATCATCGATTTACTATCGAACAGTTGACTTCATATTCATTTTATTTTGTCGCGATCTTTTGGGCTGTGATTGTCTTTTTTTTATAACAGTCCTGTCATATGTCATCATTCTCATCATAGATGACTATACGCCATCCGAATATACCGATATGATTATTTGTTACTTTTTAGCGGGCGAAATAGCTGCTGACGCTACTGAAATATATCAGGAACGATTTCCGCGCCGCGATCGTCATCTGCTCGGGGAAACAATTTTAGCAGCAATAGCTCGATCTCGTGAAACCCATTACGTTTTGCCGAGGCGTGGCGTTAACGGTGGTCCTCAGCGGCGTATAAGAAATCCTGCTACGGAAGAAAGGATTTTAGCCGCTTTCGAGAACGATCCAGCACGCGTGTTGTTAGCCGTTCGCTCAAGATCAGTCACACTACTGTCCATAAGGTGACCAGAGCTGATGGCCAATACCCCTATCACCGAACCCTTGTTCAAAGTTCTGCACGAAGGCGATTCCATAGCCAGATTGAATTTTTGTCTGTGGATATTGGACCAACATGAGGCAAACAAAAATTTTGTTGCCCAAATATTATTCACCGACGAGTGTAATTTCACTCAAAGTAGCGTTCGGAATTGCCACAACAAGCATTTTTGAACGCACGAAAATCCCCACGCAGTCCGTGAGCGATGTCACCAAGTGCGATACACTGTGAATGTTTATGTCGGCATCATGGATACACGCTTGGTAAGTAAAAGGGATACAATATTTCGAACGTTTGCTTCAATTTTAACCCACTTATTATTAGTTTTGTGTTCGTAGTATCAAGGTGTACGCTTCAAACTTTATACCTTTTCCTCTTTCCTCTACGTTTTATTCCCTCTTTCCTACAGATTGGACCGTGTGAAATGCCTGCGCGTCTTAACACTGATCACTACCTCCATTTTTTGCAAGAAGATCTCGACGATATGCTCGCAGACGCCGATGTGTCCTCAGAACTAATGGAAGATATGTGGTACCAGCATAATGAAGCTCCACCGCACTTTGCTCGCCAGGTCCGAGACTACCTTAATGGTCGATTCCACGAGAGATGGATCGGCCGAGGCGGCCATGTAAACTGGCCTCTACGTTCACCCGATTTAAATCCGCTGGATTTCTTTCTCTGGGAACACATTAAGGGCATTGTCTACAAAACTATGTCTAACAACGAAGCTGACCTTCGGAACAAAATAAATCAAACACGAGGTTCAATTACCGAAGAGAAGTTGGTGGGTGTTCATCAATAATTCGTAACAGATGTCATTGAAATATATTTAATATGTTTCTTTGTTATATTTTTTTGATATAACTCAATGATAGAAATTTTATGTAGCGCAACGCTTTTATGTGACTTTCTTTTAGATGAAATAAATATGACGTATAACTTATGCTACCTACGGTTCATAAAATTCGCAATCATAATATTATGTAAATATGATGTAAAGTCATCACCACGGTTGTTATGCTGAATTTATAATCAGAATATTATGTTAATGTGAAGTCGTGATGTATAATCATCACCATCACTATCATTGTGATGTAGAATTTGTGACCAGAATATTACATTAATGTGATGTAGAATCATTTCCATTGTTATAATGTAGATTTTTAGGTTTCGTGGTCAAATAGCTAATGTGTTTTATACGCTCGTAGAAATTGTTAAAACAGATAACAGATACAAAATATATATTTTACCTTTTTCATTCAAAATGATTTCATTTTTAGTGTTACCATTATACGTTTTATGATTTAGAAAACCACTTTTTTTATTATAAAAAGTATTTAGAAATGTCAAGTTTTATTATAATAATGTGTTTTATACGTAAATTGTATTTTACAAATCATATACAACTTACACATTAGCTTTAATTATTTGAAAAATATAATTAAACAAATTAAGTTTGCAAATATAATGCCAAATTTCAATTCAGCGACTCACAAAACATATAAAATCATATATAACTTATGAATTGACAATTATTATTGAAACAATATTTTTTAAACAAATAAATTTGGCAAATATGATGCCAAATTCTAATTCAGTGACCCAAAAAACATTATTGTGACTTTATTATTATGTATACGCTATATAAATGGTACGTGCTCGATCTGTCTCAGATACGTAAAAAATCTCGATAGGTTATAGAAAATTTCTTGATCAATTTTATATATTTTTTTTTATTGATATTCCATTTGTGTATGGCCTCCGGGCTTGGTACTGTGACGTGACAATTTTTGCCACGCCACGACGACCCAATATGTATCGACTACGGGGTCGGATTTACGACCCTGGGACGTCGCTCGAGCCTTAACGTTTCTTCAATTTTATAAGTATTTTTATTTTCTTCTAATTTGTATATTTTGAGAATATTTGGTAATTTTATATCGTCAGTATTTTTAGTATTTTTCGGTTTCTTGTGTGTGCGTTCCTGAGAAGTGTCAGCGCTGCTGCACTTCTCCTACCTTCGGTGCATTAGAGTTGCAGCAAAAGTGATAAGTTCGTGAACATCGGCGACCGTTCCGTACCTGTGGGAGGAGTCATGTCAGGCCAACGAAGCCAGATCGGGGGAATGCTGGTTTATGACCAACATATTGAGTTTCCCGTTTCCCCGATTTGGCTGGTAAACTTCAATAAGACCATCGTACCCGTCCGTCGCGGTCCTGGATAAAAAGCGCCTTCTTAGCGGGGAATTGTGAGCACGGGTTGTAGGAGGGATTCAACCGGCACGCGGGTCCACCGCGGTATATGGGACGCCTATACTCGCGAGGGAGACCTCAACACCCTTCTACAACGGCCGACTTCATTCCTGGGAGGAAGACGAGGCGTAC
>JABMBV010079820.1:0-12703 GCA_018906735.1 Mesochorus sp. PSUC_FEM 10030011 | reverse complement strand
TAATCGATAACTGGGTAAAAAAAATTCTAAAAAAATGTATATTGTCATAAATAGTAATAAAGAATATATTAACCAAATTTCATTCAATTCCAAGCATATTGAATTAGTGTATCGAAACTTCTTAAGGTAATTCTATCGTTTTATCGTTTTCTTAACATTTTGTTGAAAATTTAGATATATCTTCTTTGATGTCATATGTACGTGTGTAATAAATTTTGAAAGGTTTTACCATGTGGAAGTTGAGATATTTATCGGTGAAAATCACAATTTTCGGTAGTTTCTCCATAAAAGCGTGTATTAAAAGTTGCATTTTCATCAATGAATATCTTGGCTTTTACGTGGTGAAGCCTTGTAAAGCATTGCTTACATTTTTATGAAACATCAAAGAAGCTTTCTTTAATTTTTCGAAAAAATCATAAGAAAAAAATTTTCACAATTTTCGTAATTATACAGTAAGTACATACGGCCTTGAACAACCTTGAATTTGAAGTATGTTGTTCTTCAGTCAATTTGCAATAACTTTTCTTAATCAACTTGAGTCCGCAAACCATTTTGTATGTGAGAAAAACTGAAAAACAATTATTCGTTACGATAGAATTACATTAATGTGGTGTCCAACCACCAAGATTGCAGTGAAAGAAAAACTTGAAAAATTCAGTGATGTTTGCAGAGATTTGAACCCAGAATTTGAACCTGAGACCTTATCCACTTGGCCACTGCTCTCCTTCAAATTCTTTTTTATTTTGAATTACGTCACCACCCTAAATTTTAATGACGAATCTTTTGATTGAACATTGATCGAATAATGGATCATATTGATTCAGAGTAAAAATTTTGAGTCATAATTATAAACGCAAATAGTACATCTGCAGGCTGAAAAATGTAAGCAACAAATTTGGATTATTCTCTCAGGGCATGACCGGAGCGATGTCCGTATTATTGAAGGAGGCAATAGAACCCAATCTAATGCAAAGCATCGAGGGAACACCAGTCCTCATTCACGCGGGACCCTTCGCTAATATTGCACATGGTTGTTCGTCTATAATCGCGGACGCGATAGCGCTCAAACTCGTCGGTCCCGAGGGCCTCGTAGTGACCGAAGCGGGCTTCGGTTCGGACATTGGTATGGAGAAATTCTTCGATATAAAATGCCGCACTTCCGGTCACGTGCCGAACGCTGTTGTCCTTGTTACGACGGTAAGAGCCCTCAAGATGCACGGCGGTGGACCGACCGTCACTCCTGGTGCGCCTCTCAAGAAGGAATACATCGAGGAACATTTGGATCTTGTGGAAAAAGGCCTGCCGAATCTTTTGAAACACATTAGCAATGGCAACAAATTCGGTGTTCCAGTTGTCGTTGCCATCAACGTTCACGCGTAAGTAATTTAAGGAAAAAAAAATTATTAATCAACAGTGTAATAGTTGGGGTGGAAATTTTTTTTAATTTATCCATTAAAAAATAAAAAATTCTCGGATACATAAATTAAAAAAAAAAAAACAAATATTAATGTGTAAGTAATTTTAGAAAAAAAAAAGAAAAAGAAATCAATGGCGCAATAATTAGGATGTAAATGTTTAAAACTTACAAATTTCAAAATAAAAAAATTTTCGATTACACATTTAAAAAAAATACTAATGTGTGCGTGTAATTCAGTACAAAATAAAATATTAATCAATAGCGCAATAGTAGAGGTGGAAATTTTTCAAATTTGAACATTTTAAAACAAAAAATTCTCGAAAACAAAAATTTCAAAAAAAAAAAAAACATCTACTTCTTGTTCCAAAAAATAAAAAATTGTTCTTAATCGTTATTTAAAAAAAAATCTTCTATCTAGAACCGATACCCCGGCAGAATTAGAGTTGGTAAGGGTTGCGGCATTGAATGGAGGCGCATCGAGCGCGGTTGTATGTACCCATTGGGCAAAGGGTGGCGAAGGAGCGCTCGAACTCGCAGACGCTGTTATGAATGCCATAGAGAAACCCAGTAACTTCAAATTACTTTACGACGACAAAATGAGCATTGAACAAAAAATCAATATTATTGCTCGCGAGATGTACGGGGCTGGCGAAGTTGTTCTTGCTGATCAGGTAAAAATCCTTTGATCTCAAAACACGAAAACATAGTATTGGTAATCAATAAATTGCTTACTTTCAAGGTGAAGGAAAAAATTGTAACGTATAGTAAACTCGGATATGACAAATATCCGCTCTGTATGGCTAAGACGTCGAATTCATTGACCGGCGATCCAGCTATCAAGGGAGCACCCACAGGATTCACCTTAAATATAACAGACATTTTCGTTTCAACCGGTGCTGGATTTATCGTCCCCATGATCGGAGAGGTAAGTCGTTCAAAGTTATTATACGATAATCAAAATATTTGTAGTTTAACCCATTAATAGGAAAAATCGTATCGCACGTATCGCGAACTTTGACGTTTGTTTTCGTTGAGTATAAAATATAATCATTTTCTAAAACCTTATATCCTATTATTTTGGGATGTGCTCTTCCGAGTGGTGCTAATTAAGTTCTAAAAACGAGGTTTTAATCATTATAAACTGAAAAAAAAACAATAGTATTTAACAATAATATTTTAAAAATGTACGTTTGCGACAGTCTCATTCAAATGTATAAAATTTAAGAAAAATCGTCAAATATACTCTTTTTTTTAATTTGAGCAAATCTTCGTAAAGATGTACTTACATGAGCCTGAAAATAAGTGTAGATTTTTATTTTTTTTTTAAACAGAGATAATTGACGCAGAAACTCGAATTCAAAATTTCAAAGATTTTTCCTACATCGTTGAAGAGATATTAAATATTGAAATCGTCATTTTTCGTAACTTCTCATAAGATCGCATGCTAAAGTTTCAAACACTAAATATCTCGATTATCAGGTGGTAAAGACTTTTCAAATTTTTTACACGTTACAATATGACGCTCAAAGAGATTCACGCAAATTTATAAAACAAATTTATTTCATGATTTCGTCTTTACTTTATACATATGATTATGACGCAAGTACATCCTTAAATGTATTATAATTATGAACAATTTTAAAAAGATTTCTCCATTCAGTTATCAAGATATTCGTTCTTTAAAACTGCAACTTTAACATGGATTTTTATAAAAGTTTTTTAAAAAATTTCAAATTTCAACGAGTCAAATATTTTGATTCAATGTCTTTGGTAAAGCTTAAATTTTACACATACTCGAATATGATTTTGGAAAAAATCCATGCTAATTTTGAAGAGTTTATCATTAAAATAATCTTTATCTTTATAGAGTTTATCTTGAAAATTCTTAGCATATTTTATTTCTTAATAATTGTTTGTTTATAAATTGATTTTGATAAAAAATTTCAAGTCATACACTTTTTACCTGTCTACTTTTCAAAATATCTGTTTTAAATCTAAAAAACGTTCGTTCGCAGATTATGATGATGCCGGGTCTGTCGACCAGACCAGCGATCTACGACATGGATTGGAACAGCGAGACCGGCGAGATAGAAGGATTGTTTTAATCTTTTCTTTGAGCACATTATTTTCAAATCCTATGAAAAATATATATTTCATTTTCAGAGGCAAGACAAATCGGCGTTTAATTTTTGCTCGATACTATTTTTCTAATTCAACATTTATTATCATATAGAATACTCGTTACAATAAAGATTCGTTAAAAACAAAACGTCTCTCGTTAATTGAAAATAATTCAATCGAATATTTATACAATTCTACAAAAGTTTACTCCCACAAAATATATATATACCAAATCATTTGACTTTGATGAGAGCTCTGAACTTGGCGGATCTTGATCTGGGATTAGCATCAACCTCGTCGGCTTTTGGTATCAATACGTGTTTGTGAAGCATCATCCATGGTATCTCGGTTAGTCCATCAAGTTCCGATTTATCATAAGATTTGTTCCAATTGATGTATTTAAGAGGCGAACGATTGATCATGTCGTCAGTGATATTGCCAAAGAGGTGTCTCTTGACGATCGTATCCTCGAGGGAGTGAAACGAAATCGTTATGAGACGGCCGCTGATCTTGAGATACCTGTGAGCAATAAAAATGCCGTAATTAATCTCGTTCAGCTCGTTGTTTACAAATATTCTGAAGGCTTGAAACGTCTTAGTGGCTGTGTGGGCGAATCTACTGAGTTTGTCCGTTCTCGAAATCTCTCCTTCTTCGACATCGAGGACGGATGCGACCAATCGGCCGAGTTCCTCGGTAGTGCGGAGGCTTCTGAAACTGTAGCGAGCCTCGATTATCGCTCGTGCTATTTTCTTAGCTTGTTTCTCCTCGCCGTAAACTTTGAGTATACGAATCAAGTCCTCCTCGGTGGCTCGTTCCAAAACATCGGCTGCTGTCGGTTGATCGGGACAGCGATTGCCATCCATGCGCATATCGAGAGGACCATTTTTCGATATGGAAAATCCTCGACCGGCGACGTCGAACTGCATCGACGAGCAGCCAAAGTCAAAGAGAAAACCATCTATGCTGTTGCCAGTGACTTTGTGCTTACGCAAGAGCCCAGGTAGTTCGGAAAAACGCCCGAGCAACGGCACCACACGACCGGGATATTTCTCGGCCATTTTATGAGCCTGCTCATGAGCCACAGGATCACGATCCAACGCGAATATCTTTGTATCGGGGCTCGAGTTCAAAATTTCTTCCGAATGTCCACCGGAACCAAAAGTCATGTCTACGAAGGTCTCGCCTCGCGATGGCTCCAAGTATTTCAGAACTTCCTTCGTCATCACGGGCACATGGAGCCTTCGTTTGGGCTTCACGTTTCCGTTATCCCCTTGGATATCAGCAGACTCGGTAACAGCTATCGAAATTGAACGCGATCCGTTAAACCCTTTCCCCTGTTTTATTCTTCTTATCGCTCGCAGAGCCATAATTTCTTTTCAACTTGGCGTAATTCCTCTTGAAAAATCCCAATTCTTCCTCCTTAAAGAACTCTTCCAATTCCGGAGACAGCACAATATTGCACTGCTGCTGCGTCAAACCGCTCGCAGTCTGCTGACGAGTACGCAAATAGTACTGGCCGTAATAATTCGTTGATAATTTCTTTAGGCTCCTGTAGTAACGATCGCACTGCTCCTGATCCAATTGATTGTGTATTTCACCCTTGGAAAAGGCTACTTTTATTTGATCTCTTATGTGCTGTCCCAGGTCTCTATTGAAAATTCATATTGCATCACACAATTACATTGTATTAATGGTTTGTTAAACGATATTAATTCATGCGAATGAATGTTATTTAAAACTTTTGCGATCTATGAGACTACTCAAGGTGATCGCTATTATTAAATGACTTGAAAATTTGTATAAACGTTGCCGACGTAAAAAAGATTGTATGTACAAAAAATTTAAGATGGGTCAGCGACTCACAAATCATGATATTGACTGTAGGAAATCGCAATTTTCCAAAAGCTCCAATGGGAACTCATATGAAAAGTTATCTTTTTCTATAACAAATATCTTTTATAACTAGCCATCGACACTTTTTCAAATTTGTTTTACACATTATGGAATGATATTCAAGAACATTCACATATTCAATTAATGATCCAGTAAACATTAATTCTGACGATTTTACGTATACTTTGTACATATTATTATTTTATTAGATTTTATTTCATTCAAGTTGAAGAAGTATCTATCATTTCTCATATAAAAATTTTTTTCCAACATTTCATGATAAAATATTGTAGATAAAAAGTTGGCAATTTTTGTAAACCTTCCAATAAGAGCCTACCTTAAAAATATAATTTTAAGCAATGAATATCTCGATTGCTCGACGATAAAACCTTTTCAAATTTTTTACACATTATAAAGTAATATTCACGAAAGTTCATGCATATTCTTCAGAAATTATCTTCAAAAAAAATATATTCGACGATTTTTATGACGATATATTCAATTATTTTTATGGCGTCAAATAATTCTTGAGAATTAAAATAACAATTGAAACTAATCAATTGATAGTAACATCAATAAAATTTTAATAAATCACTTTGAATCATTAAAATATAAACAATTATACGAAAAATAGTCAAAATTTGTAATATTTGAATAATAAAATTGAATAAAATAATCGTAGAATTTGAATTATTTGAATAAAAAATATTGAATTTTCAAATTGAAAATTTCTTATTAAAAAACAACTAAAGAAGAAACTAAATTGTCGTATCGTTATTGTAATTAAACAAAATTATAAAATACAACATTGGGAAGATAAATGTAACCCGAATAATATATGAAACCTAACCTCTAAAGAATTTGATCATTCAAAACGAGTCAATGTACGAAAGCTCTACGCCTCGTATAATTACGAATTTTGCATAAAATAGAAATACCTGGGAAACTCACCTGCCTGCTTTAGACTTGTCGAGGGGCCAGGAGTCCAATAATTTGATGTAATTTTTGTAACTGCCGGCCATGATCAGGCCAAATCTTTGTATTTTGGTTTCACGCGAGTTTTTCACTTCCCCCGGAAAACGCTCCAAGCGGCGAATGAACGAAACACCAGTAAACGACACTAGCTCCATCTTTTTCGTTCTTCCTTATCGAATGATTATAAAAGTGTCATCAAAAGTGAATCAGTATAATAAAACCTTTTTAGGAATTGACGAATTTTCGTCTCAACGATTTCTATCAGCTTTGTTGAAAAATAATTTGAATAAGATACAAATATGCTAGCAACAACTGGAAAAAATCTCAACATCGTAGATCGTTTCCGCATGACAGAGCATTGAGAGGTTAGCGTGAATCTAAAAGGGTTAAACAAAGACGAGAAAAAGTTTTTACGATCGAGTTTATCCCGGAGGAAAAATCGTCTACCGTAAATTTTTGTAACGTTGGACATTTATTAAAAAAACGGTAAAATTCATGAATGTCTGAATCCAATTACGATTCGACGGACGAATACACCGGCCTTATGGACGGTCATGTCGCAGAGAGTAGGGCCGACGGTATTGGAGTTGTCGGCAATACGCGTTCTAAACGTCGCTCCAGGGTAACTAACAACGAAGAGGTAAACAGTCATAGCGATTCTATAAATCTTGATAAATTCTATAAATAAACCATTCGAAAATTCGCGAGAGCAAGGTTGTTATGCGGTGCATAACATTTTGGAACTCTCCAACAAAAAAAAAACAATTTGATGCACCAAAAAACTATTTACAATTAACTGACCCGCCAGATGTTGTCCTGTCCAAATTTCAATAATTTGACACAAGCTATGAGCAAAACGCTGCAGTTTGTAATATTTTGAAAAAAAAAAGGATTATTCATAATTTTTTGTCATCGAAAGACAGGGCAAAGTCTTGACGCCAAGTAATGAAAGAAAAGCGAATGTGTCATCTGCTAGTCAAGGCACTGCCGTGTATCTTATTGGTAAAATTGTATTATTTTGAATTTTTGCAATTTTTTTGTTTTCTTATTTTTTGAGAAAAACCATTGAAGCTCATTACTGATAAATGAATTTCAATAAATTACATATAAGCTTATGGGAAATGACACAATTGGTTCTTCTTTCGCGGCAGAAAAAATCTTCAATTGCAAAAGGAAGGAAAAAAAGGAAACCCATCATCCCATTTAGCATAAAACTATATGTATTCTATTTGGTATGTAATTTACCGTAACGAGCTTCCTAATCGTTATGATATTTGACAACAGTATTTCAAAGATGTTACGTAATGTTATATATTTTTTCCAAAATTTTATCATCGTTTTCCATTCAGGACACAACATCTTTAATTTGTGAGTTATGATCGAAGATATGTACAAAAATTACGATTTTTAAAGTTTGCCTAAATTTTTTTGACTATCCTTTGTAATTATACCGAATTATTTTATTCCTGAAAACTTTGTCTGGAATGTAACAAAGAAAAAAAAAAACGCTCATCTATTGTTTGAATTGTGAGTTAGTCTTGAGTTCATAAAAACATTCATAGGAAAAAGTACTTTCAGTTTTTTTAATTTTATAATTTTTTCGACAACTTATCCAATTTTCCTTTCCTTATAAATCTAATTTGGACTATTACGAACATTAAAAAAAAAAAAAAGTTAACCAAATTGGTTCAGTCGTTTTTAAGTGATGATCTTATGAAAAAACAGCATTTAGCTATTGAGGCTATTTCCTTGAGATAAATTTCAATGGTAAAAATAATTTTATAAATTACAAGGCTGATGGCTTACCCGAAGTCAGAATCGAGGCTCCGAACACCTCGAACCAAGTGCGCACCGTTAGAAGAAGTGGCGCAGGACCAGGAGGACACGGTGAATCTGGAGATTATTATCAGCAAGAGGATGACGAGGAGGAACTCAAATACGGAGCCGCTCATGTCATTAAACTATTCGTTCCTGTATCTCTCTGCATGCTCGTTGTTATAGCCACCATAAGTTCAGTCAATTTTTACTCGGTCAAAGAAATATACCTGTAAGTCTCAAAGAATTTTTTAATCGTGAGTTCAATCGTTGCCTGTTATTTATGTATATTTGTTTTGTTTTTTTTTTTTCAGGGTCTATACTCCATTCCACGAGGAGAGCGCAGAAGTAACTACAAAAATATGGCAAGCTGTTGCCAACTCATTGATACTATTGGGAGTCATTGTATGCATGACGATCGTGTTGATAGTTCTGTACAAGCACAGATTGTACAAAGTGATACACGCCTGGCTCATCCTAAGCTCTTTCATGTTACTCTTCCTCTTTTCTATATTATATTGCGAGTTAGTATATCATTGATCACTCTTTGTCCACAGATACTCGAGTCCTTGATCTTCAATTAAAACACACAAAATTATGATTCGAAGTGATATAATAGGAAAAAAAAAACTCTAAATATATTTTGATAATCTAAATCATATTTTACATTATTCTAAATTATATATATGATTATACATATATACATTTGTCATTGAATCAATTAAAATAATTATTTGATCGTGATTCTATTACAAATTGAATTTTTCTTATGAAATTCGTCATCAATAATATATATATATTTTTTGAACTTTTGTAAATTATCAACGATAATTTATCTTTTACAGGGCAGTGCTGAAAGCTTACAACATTCCAATGGACTTGATAACGTTGGTCGTGGTACTGTGGAACTTTGGTGTGGTCGGTATGATGTGTATACACTGGCAGGGACCATTGGCACTGCAACAAGCTTATCTCATATTCATAGCGGCACTTATGGCCCTCGTTTTCATCAAATATCTGCCCGATTACACATCCTGGGTTGTGTTGGGTGTCATCAGTATTTGGGGTAAGTTTTCTCAAAAAAATATTTCGCATGCCAAGCTTCCAGTGAAAAAGTTTCGCGGGTTTCCTCGGATGAAAAGGCCGACCACGTTGAACATTGACATTTGATTACAGATTTAATTGCCGTGTTGACGCCAAAGGGACCGCTGAGAATTCTCGTCGAAACGGCCCAAGAACGTAACGAGCCGATATTTCCGGCGCTGATATACTCATCGACAATATTGTACAGTTTTACAATGACGTATACCGGCTACGTCGGTGCTGTGACAATGGCAAGCGGTGATGCAGCAGTCGAGGACGACATAGCATCGCCAGCCCGAACTCAAACCCAAAATCACAACAATTCCGCATCCGAGGACGGTGACGAGAGCGGCTTCACGAACGAATGGGTCGAGACACACGGTAAAATATTGTCTTACGTCATAGAAACAGAAAATTATTAAGAAATAAGTTTTTATTTTCAATTTTAATATCAAAATACGTCGATCATTTGAAATTGAAATGGAAAAAAGAAAATTATGCTAACAATAAATGACTGACTGTTTATTGATGCTAAAAATTGATATTTTTTTAACAGCCGATCGAGTCACTAGAAGGGCTCAACAAGTGCGTGAAAATTTGTCGTTAACCCCAACGGAAATACAAAATTCACGCGCTCAGCAGAATCAGCCGTCACAGCAAGTTTCAACGACTGAGGAAGAACGCGGCGTTAAGTTGGGTCTCGGTGATTTCGTATTTTATAGTGTACTCGTTGGCAAAGCTTCGAGCTTCGGCGATTGGAACACAACGCTGGCGTGTTTCGTAGCAATACTTATCGTGAGTAAAGAAATATAAAAGAAAAAGTAATGATTCTTCAAACTTGTAGTTACACGATCTGGTAATATTTTCAAAAAATTATTATTTTTGTTTGCAGGGCTTGTGTCTGACTCTTCTGCTTCTGGCAATCTTCAAAAAAGCACTGCCCGCTCTACCGATCTCGATAACGTTCGGTATCATATTTTATTTCGCAACTCGCGTTGTCGTTGCACCTTTCGCTGACAGTTTGGCCAGTGAACAAATATTCATTTAGTTTTTAATCTCACATTAATTCGAGTAACAATTGCACTTGATAATTTATCATAACACGATATTTAAATTTCTTTTTTTTTTTCAAATTTCCCTCCATGTTTCGTGTTTGAATATTGATTCACCGATGGCAGGACAAGGCTCGTCATTAATTTACAAATACAAAGTAAACTACACATGGTTATTATTTATTTTGTGTTTTTTTACCTGCTTAATCATTAATACCAATCGAGAAGGAGTGACGATTTAATAGAAAACAATCCGTCGAATATTAAGCAATCGATATCACGATTATATATCATTGAGTAATAAAAAGAAAAGAAATTTTAAGAGTGAAAACAAGAAATAACCCATGTATAAATCTCAATGTAGATTTTTAGCGGAATTCGGCTCATGCTCTGTGATTGACTGATGCATGACCTATCGAGTGAAGGAATGTAACGACTTCGTATTATCCTAGTTTAGTAATTTATAAGTACAATGTCCCTTAATACATTTTTTTAAAAGTTCTTTGAATCTTGTTGAATCGAGTAAAAAATCCACAACTTGTTTGAAGTTAGTGGTAAAGTAAAAAAATAATTTGCTAAACAAAATTAAAGTTGAAAAATCACTTAGGGCTGAGACTCAGCCCATTGAAAAAAAAAAAAATTTAACTGAATGGAGACGTGTAAAACCCTACACAATAATTAAAAAATGAAACGTTATAAGTGGATAATAAAATCTTATACTTATCAAATATTTCGAGTTACTAACAATTTATTCATTGATAGTAATCCATAAATTTCATCACTTTACTGCAACATTTTTTCTTATAATATATTTTTCATTTTATTGTTTTCCTTTATATTTACAGAACATCAGGTGTAAAAAAAGCTTGTTGGTGAGCATTCTTGGAAGTTGGATATGAAACATGAGATAACGTACATCAGAATATATAATCGTACTATATAATTTTGTTTGTTGCTAAATTTACAATAGTTCTTTTTAGCGCCGTTATATGTATATACAGAATTGTATACACTACGATGGGATTTTAAAACACCCGACGTTCCTAAGAATTCGCTTTTGCACAGCCATGGGGGAAAATAATGACGATCGCGTTGCTACCGGCTCTCGGCAAATTTTCCGCAATCAATAAGTACATAACTAATGAGAAGACAATACATATTTATATAAATAGTTTAGGCAAATTTAAATTTAATGAAATCGGGCCATTCGAACAATTTTTATCGAAACAAAAATTTTTTTTCCAAATTCTACTAATTTTCTCTCTACAATTTTTTCTACAATCAAACCTTTTTTTCGTTTGAACTTGGTAGGGATCTGGTTTTAGAAGATAATTATCATTCAAATGAAACATTTTTTCAGGTAATAAGAGAAAAAAAAAATTACGATCTGTTGTGAAAAAATATATGCTCACGTTGTCAAAAAATAACTATGACAAATGAATCATTCTTTTTTTTCAAATATTTTGCCCATAAGTGCTTATAATTTTTTTTTTAATTGCTCGAATTATTTAGAATTTCTATGTTAGCACATTTGTTTCTTTTTTTCTTAATATCAGTTTTTCATTCGAGCGCCGAATCCTAATCTTTGATCCAAATTGTCATTTCGATTTCACATTAAAGCAGAATAACCGTATAGCGCGTTTATCTTTGCGCAAGAATCTTTTTCCTTCGATATGCTTAATACACAAATATATTTATATGAGAGTGTTTACGTCATTTCAGCCATCAAACAGTTCCAAATCGTTATATTATTTGAGTGTGATGTAAGAATTGGTTGAATCAAGTTTGTACGGATTAAAATTTGTTACTTTTACGGAGTTACAGGGTAATACAAATTTTTAATATTGTATCGCTCGTTATCTTGAAAATTGTTGATCCAAGCATGAGTCTTATAACAATTTTTATAATATTCTAAAAAAAACATAATCCTGTAACTCGCGGAAACAATTTATATTTTATCTCACGTACAAATATAAAAAAAACTTTAATCGATTACCTAAATGTATGGTCCTAATAATAACAATAATAATAATAATAATTTGGAGGAGGCTGAAACGGCACACTGCTAATTCTTCATATATTTATAAATTTTTATACACTGCGTTCCTAATTTTTCAGGAAGTATTTTTCAACAGCGATATATGATATTTTTCGTGTATTCACACGTCAATAACTCTATCGTAATAAAAACGATTAAAACTGAATAATAATTAGGATTTATGTGTATATAAATATGTATCGCCGATTTTGGCCGATACTCAGTCGATATATTTCGTAAAAAGCTACACATTTCATTCAGACTGCCAAAACAAAAATAACTGTGGCCCATCTTCGTTAATTCGTATAT
>JABMBV010079709.1:0-12704 GCA_018906735.1 Mesochorus sp. PSUC_FEM 10030011 | reverse complement strand
TGTCTCTAAGCACGTGAAAAATTCTTTATCTACGTAAATATATTATTAATTACTAATTAGTATATCTACATGTAAAATTGTTTACAAGGCGTTATTACAACCCTTACGCCCTTCCATCCCCCTTATAATGTTATAGATCTACAGATAGCTGTATTGTCTCTCTCTCTCTCTCTCTCTCTCTCTCTCGCTTTCTCTATCGTTAACCCAATTAATCGAAGGTTCTGCAACGAGCGAAGCTTTGCGATTAATCGACCGAATCGAGGACCTCCCTCTGTGGCTCATTCTCTACTGATGACCCGTGCAGAAAGCCACGATTCTATTATGTATGTGTGTGGTTATATAAACATCTGAGCTTTCGTCGAAATCACAATGAAGCTCCCATTTGTATGCAGTTTACTCATCAGCATCGTGAACGGTCACGAGAAATACAGAGCTTGCAGCATTGTGAATGCCAATTTCTCGGGAAATCCCGTGTGGTTCGCTGGAAACGCGTAAAATACTTGCGATTGTACAGGGATTATGTACGAACCAGAAAGAAAACTGAGAGCGTACTATTATCCTCTTATATTATATGCCGCGCAGTCGGTGGCTCTTCAACTTATTCGTCTATGCTTTCTATTCCCATATCCTCTATAAAGAATCTTCTTTGCAGCTATTCACTTCTTTTTTTTTTTTCATTTTCTTTTTTATCATTTTTATTAAAAACACATGTTTTTAATAGCGTTGAGCGAAATTATTGTATAAAGATAAAAGAAAATCTTTGTTTGCCTCGTTTTAACGTTAAAACGTAAAATTTATGGAGTAAAATTATAAAAAGTCGTGAATCATCCGCCTCCATACCTATCATAATTTTTATTGTGATTTTATTGCAAATTTTTTTATGATCTGGTGAGCACCGAATGATTCATTGGAAAGAATTTAAAAAATAATATCGTTTTTGCAATATAAAAATATTAAAGTATGGTCAACTATGCCGTGAGGTTGAACGATTCTTGTTGTACCAATAGGTATATAACGTTCAGTCAATAGGCGAGTGGTTGATCTACGGAAAGCCATATTGTTGAATCAAATTATTTCACTTTACACTGATTGATTTGAAGTAAGTTCGACTAAATATTTTTGTATTATTCAATTAAATAACCCATTTTGTAAACGCTATTGATATTTGTCATTTATCTGACTAACTTTCGAACTTCTCTTTATCAACATACTGACCAGAAGTGAAGAAGACTACATTCATAACTCTATTCAAGGGTTTTTTTTTATCATATAATCATATCATATCATATAATATAAATCTAATGATCAATGTATACAATCGATTATCAATTATCAGATTTATATTATTATATGTATGTCTGTATACATTCGTAACAACTGAGGAGGGATGACTCTGCGAATCAATATTTAATGATGATAGATTTTGAATTTCAGATTACAGTACAACTCAGTATATAGATAAACCAACATAAATACCAACAATCGTATATGTAAAAAAAAGAGAGCGAGAATGAAATGAATCTCTATATACATGTCTTTTGATCACTGAGATTCGCACCAATCATTAAGACCCGGCGACGCCGGACCTCGAAGACCGATTGGATCGATCGGCTTGGCTAATTGAACCGTTAACAATTAGACGAGTAAATTGGCGTTCTACCTATAAGCATTGCCGTAAGCACCAGACCCTTAAGCGCTGAGCAGTCTTACTACCGGCGATGCCGAAACTTGTATAGCTATAAAAATTATATACATATATATGTTTGTGATTTTTTACGATAATATATATACATACATGTTTACCCATAGTCAATTAGAACATTAATGAGATCAAGTGTTAATTGCCACGGCAAGAAGATTCCCGCAGCATCGCAAACTCTAATATCCGCTCAGCATCGATATAATGCAAACACGTATACAATGTACACATAGTACATATCCGTCATTTTCGATAATCAATTTCGTGGCCTGATGGCCTTGTACATGTAGAAATTGTAATCACCACGAGCTCGCCGTAACTGCACCTCATTCGTACTCACGTTTTTATATCAGTTTTTTTTTTAAATGATTGATTCGTGAATGATTTAGATTATCAACATTCTCAAAATGTCATTTATTTCATTTGATAATTTATAGATGAGTGAAAGATGGAGATTTATAATTTCTTATAATAATAAAAATACTTCAAATATATCTTTACTTACATTTTATCAAAGTGTCAAACAATATTTGAGTTTAATATATTCTTTGTGATTATTATCGTAAAAATTGACTAGAAATAATTTTGTTTTTCTACGTTTCATTTTGCAATCAAATTTAATAAAATAAAATTTTCTGTGGTTTCAGATGGGGCAATTAACGCGTCCGATGTTACTGACGATACTTATCATTGTACTGAACTATTTTCAAATCTCAGATGCCTGCTCTTGTATGTATGAACATCCACAAACAAAGTTTTGTAAGGAAGATTGGGGTAATTAAAATTGATTTCTTGACTTAATTTTATAACAATAAAACATTTTTTTTTTATTGAATTCCACATTTATATGTGTAAATCATTTTAAAGTGGTTGAAAAAAATTCTGTTTTTTTTTAGATTCTTTTGATTCGATCTATGTAATAACTCTATATAATAACAGAAAATTTCATCCCCGGAAAATTCACCCTGTAGGAAATCCATTCTCGTTGTATAAAGAAAGAATTATCTTTTTATAGTCCAATAAGATATATTTAATTTTTTTCCATTACACGCTATCTAAAAAAATTTCAGTGCATTATAGAAAATGATAATACGAGCAAAAATGTATGTGACCGTTTGTGTAAACGCGTGAACAATTTAGGCAATTGGTTTCTACTTATATATATATATATATCTCGGGATTTAATCCGATCAATACTACCGCTCGAATATATGTATATTGATAAATTTTTTAAAAGGATAAAGGAGTGCAATGCACTCATGCATGCGTATGCTCTTCTGTGTTTGTATTTGTGACTATGCCTGTGGATATTGATGGCAGTGGGATTAAAACGGTAAAGCGCACATGAGAGCAAAGCTTCCCAGATAAAATAAAACTCCTTATTAAAGATGATGTACACTAAAAAATAGAATAATATAATTTTCGATGGACGTATCAATGAAAAAAAAATTGAAAAATTTTTCTACGTAGCCTTTCTTTGATCTTGAACTTTGATAGTAGAAAAAGAAAATCTGACAACCACAAGTATAAAAATTTCCTTCGTCAAATACAATTTTTATTAATTATCTGGGGAAAAAATGAAAAAAAATTTATTTCATTATGACATTGCGAATAAAATTTTCATATGAGTAACGAATTTTTTTTTCAATACAATAACGTATCTAATAAAAAAAAATACTTATTAGGAGCTTATAGTGAGAATTCCGAAATGAAATTTTCTATATGTACCTTAATGTATTTATTCGTTATATATTTACCCCTACGTCATGAGAGCATCCGCTCATCAGCTTACGTAGGTTCGTTTTATTATGAAAGAATCTTCATTCTACATTCGCGAAGATTATAAGAATCGTCGTGTTTTCACTTTTCAAACGATCAAAGCCAGTATATCCTGAGAGAAATCATTTTCGCAGAATTTCACTCTTGAAACTCTTGGCTCACGTGTTCACGTAAAGCTTCGTGAAAAGCAATAATATACTGAAATAGTTCGGCCGGATATTATGTAGATATATGTATTAGCTAGCCGCGTACGACGTTCGCACTTGTTATATGGGAAGGGATTTTCCCTTAGCTCTTTTTGCTTTCACAGCATCGACGAAAAAGTCTTTTGATATTTCGAGATATATACTTTTTTTACCTTTTAAGTCGCTTCTACGTGTCTTGAAATCTCATGATATCTCTATATTTTCCGACTCGAATCAAAAGAAAAAGCGGATAAGAACAATTTTAAAAAATGCATTCATTTTTTCGCATCACTTTTTCATTCGTTAGTTAAAAATCAAAATTGCACAGTGTTTTAGTATTTCTACCATTCTCAATGTTTTTTTTTCTTCATCAGATTTCATCTTTATTTTGCATAAAATGTATAGGTAGAAATAAATACAAATACATAGTCACAAAAAATATCACTTTTTGGGTCAAAAATGAGGCTCTTATACAGGATCTGTCGTAAAAAAAAGTTAAAGTCATATTTCATCCCAGGGCGCGAGCTCGACTGCGACTAGAGAGGGTAATAAACTTTTTAGCATATTTTCTTTTCGAATTAAAGTAGAGACAAAATTTATTTTCGGAAATTTACCATATGCCATCGTAAAAAATGAAAAAAAAATGAATTTGTCCTTACTCGTCAGCCATTTAACGAGAGCGAAACATTTTGAGAAAGGATTTAACAACTGTTTTTTTTTTACCACTCACCATTTAATAACACCGTGAGTTTAGGGGCGTGATAAACCAGATACGATGTAATGTGCTGAGAACCGGAAGAGATTCGTTGCCAAAGAATTTTGCAAAGGGTAGCGAAAAAATGTTTCCTCGAGATTTTACAGCGAGACGCGTCGAGGACTCAAATATATGTATACTCAACGGCAGCAGCAACTGAAAGAGCTATATATATTTTTCACGAGGCTCTTCTCGCTGCACGCCATTTCATCTTTCGGATTGCTTTGCATAATATGAAAATTCGGCAAATATTACTTGGAGTCAACGAGCAATTGAAAATTCCACGAATATTTGTCACGTCTCATATAAGGATATTTCACAATTATATCACATAATTTATTCATATCCTTGATTGTTAGATACTTTTATTTGCTTGCAAATATGAAAGATTTTATGCAACTTTTAGTCACAGTTTTAGTATAATGATTTTCGGGATGAATAAATTAAACTGTGAAAAACAATAAAAATTGTCTCCTTAAGCTGTTGTTATTTCCTCATATTATTTGGAGCATATTTATTTGTTTATCGATTGATAGATCATATTACGGTATGAATAATAAAGTTATTAAAACTATGATTTTCATTATGCAAACACACGTTAAACGACGAGAATACTAACGAGCCAGAGAATCGACAAAAGTTGATACACTCCAAGTGACCACACCCTTGAAACGAGACAAGAACCTATTTGTACAGCACATAACTTATTCATGTACACGTAACAAGTCTAAATATCGCTGAAATTTCAAGCAATCAAACTGATGACGCTAAATAAACAAAACGCGGTAAAGAGCAAATGATGAATAAACCATGACTGCTCATTATGTAATCGATATTTAAATTATCCTGCGATGTCTAATTTTAAATGGTATATTAGTGGTTCAGGTCGGTTTTTCATCTGACGAAGACCAACATTTCAATTTAGTTATGCTCTGTCAAAGTAGTCAAATTAGATGCACCTGAAAGAAACATTTAAATACATTGTATCAATATTTCGACACGAAATATCCATAAAAATTATAAAATTCTCGATTAGAGCTTGATTTATTTACTATATGAGGAAATCCATGTCATTTCGACCTGGCCTGGACCTCGACCTCTCGGATCTGATCCATATGATTTGTTGTACTATTCTTCTATTCCTAAATAACACTTACAATTTTTTTTAGAAAAATCCAGTAGGATGTATAAAAAAATTCTAGCAGCAACCTATATTAAATTGATCCGTGCTTGTAATTTAAAAAAAAAAATTGTTAAAAAAGCTGCAAACCGGGTTGAAGCAAAAACCCAGACAAAAGAAAAACAAAATTTTTCGAGAATTTTTTTTTTATTTTCGATAACGGCCATTATGGTGTTAAAAAAACATAAAAACATGCATTACGCGCTCAAGTATATTTTTTTTTAATCTAAAAAAATTTGTAAGTGCTATTTAGGGATAGAATAATAGTATATACAAAAAATCATGAATCAGATCCGAGAGGTCGAGGTCCAGGCCAGGTCGAAATGACATGGATTTTCTCATATACATTTCAGAAAAGCTTTTGATTAGTCTCAATTTTTTACTCAACATTTTTTTTACATTGTTAATTTGAATTTTTCTTGTTACAGTTGCTATCGTAAGAATAGTGAATAATAAACAAATAAACGAGTCCCGCCGTGCATACCAAGTGAAAGTCAACCGCATTTTAAAGGTATGTAAAATATGTTAACACATTTCTTTTCATTTAACCTTAGTCACGTGATATGCGAAACGCTGCTGTGTTAAACGTACTATTAAGCTTACGCATGCCCGTAAACATCTAAATTCAAAATCAATCTAAAAGAGAAGCAGTAAAGCCGAAGCTTGACAGTACAGGTAAGGCCTTTCTTCGAGCTCACTCACCCTCGATGGGATTGTTGTGTCGCTTTTCAATTTCATTCTCAGAACTTTTTTGAACGTTCAACATTATTTTTTTGTGATAATTAATTTCATTCAGTTCAAAAAATGTATGAAAAAAATCTATTTCATTTTTTACAAAATTTGCTGAATTCAAAATTACAGATAGAACTCTAAATTACGAAGAAAAAAAACAGCCCCAGACCATTACTCAACTAACCAAAGGTTGGACTTAATGACTGAATTTGTTTTACTCGAATTACAAAAATCATATTCGTAATACATGTGAAAAAATTGTGTTCTTTCTGTATACGAAGTTATGGGCTACAGCACTTTTCACAGAAGCTTTTTGTACTAAATAACATCTATTGGATGCACATTATTAATGTATCGACAGTTCTAGTACAATAACTTGACGTCAAGACACTGCCGCGGCTCTTGATATCTCTAACGCGACGCAAACGATGGTTCTATCGCAAAATCTAAAACAACGTATGTTCTTTTGAAAAAACACCATTTTTTCGAACCTGGGGAAAATTCAGTCGTAGCGAAATTGCAAACAGACCTCAGTGTGCGTCTCATCCCACATTTTTTCATGATCATTAAGAATGGAACAGCAAAAAGCTTTTTTATTAAAAAAAAAAAATTATTACTCTTTACTCCTAATGCACATTTCGAAAATGCAGATATTTTCTTTAGAATAAATGGACACGTGAATTTTTCGCTAGTACGGAATTCGCACATCGATAATATCCCTAGAAAATATTGCCAATGCCCAAAACGTGGCCGACGATTATATTTCTTCGATATCCTATGATGTCGATGATATCGTGATCTTCTATTTTTTCTCTTTTTCTATCTCCCACGCAGTTAGTCCAATAAACTATTGATCATATTTATATACACGTCGATCGAATTCTCAAATGGAGGTCTTGAGCGGGATGCTCATTCATTGGTAATACGTTAACAAAGTGTCGTAAACAACAAGAACAAATACTACTTTTGCCTTGTAAACATATTTTATTAGCTTATAGAATAATCTTTGTAACTTGAAATTTGCATAAATATATACAATTCTTCGGATATCCAATAATTTACGTTGAATGTCTATACATACACATTCAATATATATTGTTTTTATGAAAAAAAGAATGAAATGATTTGCATTCGTTGCATAAATTGTCTCTTAGATTTCGATATTACTTCGGCATTTTTTTTAGTAGATTAACCGTCATAAAAATAAATAAAATATTTAATAATCATCGTTATTGCATGATATTATCAATGAAGTTGTAAAAATAGTTATTTGGTATTACCACTCTATCAAAAGAATATCAAGAGAAGCTTTCATTTCTTATTCAAATCACAACCTTTATGCATACATACATAGTCGTGGGATAGTTTTACAACATGTACACACATACGAGTAGATAAGATCTCGTTTAATTCATTCTTGTTCAATATATATATTATTTAATGTTTACGTTTAATAGGCGTCATCGAATGCTCGAATCGCCCTTAAGGAAAACGTCGTTTGGGTCTACACACCGACATCCGATATTGTATGTGGTTTGTCTTTGGAACATTTTGAAAAACCGTGGGTCTTAGGCGGACAAATTTTGGGCGATAAGCTGAGCACAACACTTTGCAATCTTCATATATATTGGCCACAGACTACACCAATTCAACGAAAGGGCTTTCGCCTATTATATCAGAACGGTTGTAATTGTCAAGTGAGTATTCTTACTGTGAAAATAATTTGACGAATGAAAAAGAAACAAAAATATAAAAAAGGACAAAGTTTTTGGAGAATGAAAAAAATTTAATAAGTTTCAATAAAAAATACATTTCTGTTATAAATATACTAAAGGGAAATGAAAATTAAAAATTTTTATGAATCAGTTCACTTGTAATGTGCCCATATGTGACCAAAAAAGTGCCCCAACTAATTATGAATTATATATGATCGCCATCAATACCTCTGTTGATTATTGATGTGATGAGTTTGCATCAAACTTGTTATTCCGATCCTTTTAAGATTACTAATTACAAATTTTAACTCGAGAATTATTTTTAATGGAAAATGAAGACAAAAATGCATAAGTAACTCGAAAGCTTCCATCGAGATTACTGAAATATTGACTCTGACCAAATTCTGTACAAAGCATTAATTTCGAATTTACTAGCAAATTAGTTCATATTATTTTAAACAAATTTCGTTCTTTTTTTCAAAGCAATTCCAAAGCAAACAATTATTATTATGATGTTTCGCTTTATTATTAAATGAATTATTTTGACATTTCCAATTGAAGACGACATTACCTTTGTCTAAAAATATTGCTCTTATACCAACACTCTTATATCAACACTGATAGTATATACATATATTTATAACAGAAAGTGTGCTGTCGCAGCGTTATAGACATATATTTGAACCCTGAACTTTCGCTTTTCTCAAAGAACATGTAACATCAAACGATGACGACAAAATCGACCATGATGGCAAAAACCACGTGTCGTTTTATTCGCAGTATTCTGTCTTATTCTTTCTTTCTCACTGGATGACCTCGTATTTGCTCTCAATGTTCACATGATGATAGATAAGCCCTCTGCTATTTGTCTCTCTACTAAAAATATATATTTCCTTTGCTGGAAATTACAAAAGCGAATTCTGCGATATTTAGACTTCAGAATTCGATTGTAGATGTAGTTCTACATTTTTTCCTACTTCGTAAAAGTCCAAGTTGGAATAAGTAATTTTCTAACTTAATCTGGTTTTAAATTTACTTGGTTATATAAAAAACTGATTTTTTTTTCAATATACTGAAAAACTTTCAATATATTATCTTTTTTTTTTACTTTTCATTATAATTCTGCATTTTTTCCAATGTCATCAAAGTATGAGCTACAATTTCAGTGCAACTATTGTAAAAAATCCATATATTTCCTTCCGGCATACCCTATAGAACCAATGAGGGATAGAAATAGCGAAATTTAGTTTTTTTTTACGATAGAAGGCACATCAATAGATCGATGGACCCTGAAGGAAAATGACCCATAAAAAAAGACGTTTTGCTTACAATTACCAGGTAGCGTACATCCAATGGTCGCAGAAAAGTGAGATATTAGAAAAAACAGGTGGCAATCAATGTTTGTGGGAAAGCGAACCTGGACCTACATCCTGTCAGGAACGTTACGGCATCTGTAACCGCGGTTCCGAGGGATGTTATTGGCAACCAAGGTCCTTGTACAACAAATGCATAAAGAAACATCAGCATAAATCAAAACCGGCAATAAAAGTGAGAGCCTCGAGAAATTAGATCGACGTAATGATATACGTAGGTTCGTGTTCGAGATTACATGTATATAAAATGTCATCAACGTGCCATCATATGCGTACGAAATCTCGTCTTTCACGCCACAATCCGTTATCACTCCCACAGCATCTCACGTCGATCTGATTAATTTACGAATGCGAAAATAATTCTGATCCTCGTTCGATTTCAACTCCGAGCTATTGTGTCCCTTCCCTTTTATCCCAACCTGATTTTGATTATTCCACATCTCTTTAGTCGACTAATTGACCTTATCTCGTTTCAGTATTCAATAAAAAAAAAAAAAAAAACGTCAATTGGCAAAGAGACGAAACGAACAAAAAGTAATTGTTCATTTCATATAAAAGAGATTGCTCTTTGTGTATTTTGAATAATTTATTATTATAATAAATATGGAGGCTATTACTAGAAAATCGCATGAATCGCCCGACAAACAACGAGCGAATTCATCAATCACATCAGTGTATAAATAGTTTTTTAAGTTTTTCTCGTGTATATTGCGCATACTTAAATTATTCTTTCTTCTAACCATATTGTATAGATATTGTAAGGCAAATCAACATGTGAATCCCAACGTACATATTATATGTATCGAAATATTTATGTTTCATGTATAATTGTTTATTTAACTCAGTATTAGATTCATGAGTTTTAGCTTGAAATATATTATCGTCAATTATAAAATATGGCAAAATTAAATTACGAAAGATTAATATATATATATATATTTTGAGAATTTCGAGGCTTTTGTGTATTCTCGTTTAATATTTCGGGCGACGCGAGAATTTCTTTTTCTCGATCTGATTCAACCAGTCAATAGGTCTCGGTAACGCTTTCTCGAAAGCGCACGTTTTTCTCGGGTCACATTGGATCCGATAGGCCGAGAAAGTCAGTATAAAAATGATATATATCTAGAACACATATATGTATGTATCTCGGGTATTCGATATCCGGTCGCCATCGCGATTGTTCGGGAATAGCCACGACGACCGGAAAACGTGATACATTCGTCTCGAATGGATTTTACTCTCTAGCTATATGCGGGAATACCATGCGGAGACTCGAGAATCTTTAGGGTAACGGAGGGGGGAAATATAACTCTTTATGCATTTTCGTAGACGCTTCATATTTAATCGAGCTGATTTATTTATAGCGTCTTCTTGATACTACAGTAGGTGGATACTAAAGAATTTTAAAGAAAAAAAAAAATAAAAATAAATCACCGGAGAAGTAAGAAAAATACTTAAGTAGTTTTTTTTTTTTCGTCACGACGTACAATGTAATTTAATGCAATTCAATAAATCTTTGGAAAAAATTTGCCGTTTTTTTTATTCTTTCCACATGTTTACTTGTCACTTCAAGCTTTGGCACTTTAGTGGATGGAAAAATAGGGAATTACTCTCACGAAGATTGAACTTATCACCCTAAATAACGCTGAGAGGTAAGTACAGATTTTTCCCACATTTTTATACCAATTTTCAAAGATAAATATATTTTAATATTGACCCAATAAAATATCTGAAATATCTTTATGAAGAAAAATCAATATATTTGTTAATACTGTGACTCACCATTTCGCGATGATTCGGGTAGAACGTCTGATCTATCAACGGAAAATTGTCTTTTCCAAGGCGGCGTTGCAAGCCCAACAAGTGCGCAAACACCCAAGGTTTGTCCTGTTAATATACAAACAAAAATTTCCAGCGATCAGACACGTTCTTTTATTAATGTTTTTCGAAGAAATGTTGAAAAATCACAACTAACCTGAAAATTGTAAATGGCAGAAAGATTGTTGACACTCGGAACGCTTCCGTACATCAAACCGAGGAGAAGATTCTTGTAGTTTTCACCAGCATCCCGTAGATTTTGTCGTACCAGCGCAAAGTCCGGTTTAAATGATCTGATCGCCAGCGTTAACAGATAAGGGAAACGAAAACTCGTAAACATATTAACATCTAAGCTACAAAATTTATCTATTAGTATTATTATTATATTGGGACGATAGAAAAAAAACTCATTTCTTCTAAAAAATAACGTTTTAAGGACGGTAAAATTTCAGTTAAAATCGACCATTTTTTAATAATGAAATATATATCAATAAATTCAATAAATTTTATACATAGTGTTCTCAACCTATTGCTACAAAATTTAGCGCTAAAATTTATAAGTATTTTCATACATAATTCGATACGCTAAATACAAACAAAAATGAGAAAAATTCTAATGATATTCTTGACTCTGAAAAATCATTATTATTAAAAATTACTATCACTGTTCGCTGAAAATAAAAAGTTTAACGCAACACACAATTATTGGTCATACAAACTGAACCATCATCGCCAAAATACGAGATCGGTAACGAGAAATTATGATCGAAATAAAAAGTTCAACAAAACACAATATTGTTATCATTTGACAATTGTACAAACTGAACCATCACTCTCATAGATTTTTATGATGTCGACCTCCTAATAAGAAAACCATAAATATTTTAAAAATTCCACTATGCCCCTTCTTTTATATAGGGCAAATACAGCGTACGTGGCTTAATTACTGTGTGCATGGGTGGATCGGTTTTTCTATTTGTTGTACGGCACATAAGCTAGTTATTTTTTTCCATGATTTTTTTCCCTCCATTCGTACGATATTGCTGATATATGTCTGCATGTGTGTGAGTGTATGTGTATGCGATACGTGTTCATTCTATGGAATCCTCCCATACGCATTCAAAGCGAGGGCTTTGTTGGAAGAAAAGCCCGAATGAGTTATTGTCAGGACGAGCTTGCGTTTTGTATCGGGGCTGCGAGCATTCTTCAACCCGGGAGTAACTTTCTCTCTTGAAGTTGGTTCGTTACACTACCCTCACTATTACAGCTTGTCTGTATATATTACAACTGTCCTCTAACTATCGCTTGATATATTTCCACGTGACCTATATATCGGCGCTCGATAGAGCCGAGAAACAACGTTCGGGCGCATTGTACGTAATACAAGATGCGTTCCAAAGTAAACAGGACTTTTATCATTCATAGTCGATTCTAGTAGCATCATCTAAATATAACTTATTGTGATTATT